>JABXJD010003554.1:0-16806 GCA_013375575.1 Percina caprodes
GGGCGGACATGATGGACGAGGAATCCCGGTCATGCCTCCACTTTTCGAGGACCTACTTGAGGTGGACCCGGGCGGTGAGGACATGGAGGGCGATGCCATCTCCGATCTCCTCGACATGGATGGAATGGAGGACGAGGAGGAAGACTCCATATTCCCCATTCCACAGTCAAGGCCCCCTAGTGCATCCGATACTGCTCCCCAGCGGACAGTAACTTGTACGAGGTCTGTAAACGGGCAGCGGCAAAATTGGGAATACAATGGCCGGCAGCCCAGGACCCCGAGGGGGCGGAGAGAGACCTGTACGATGGCACCAGCCCAGCCACCGACGAAACAGCTTCTGCCGGCTGTGCCTGCCTGTATGAAGGAGATGAGTCAGTACTGGTCCAGCTCTTTTAAGAGTAGGCTCCCAACCAAGGGCTGCTCTAAGCTTGAGATCTTCGGGATGGAGGCACTGGGGCTGGCTGAACCCCCAGCGGTGGAGCCTTCAGTGGCTCATCACCTCCACCCAAACCGCCGCTCTCTCTCAACCTCCCACAGCATTCCTCTGCCTAACAAGACGGAGCGGCTCACCGCCTCCATGTTTCAGAGGATGTACAGATATGCAGCACAGTCAGTCTGCTCCCTGAATGCGATGACACTGCTGGCTGCATACCAGGCAGAAATCCTGGAAGACATGGGCCGCCAGCTGGACTCAGGAGCCCCTAACCCGGTTCTCTGGGACGAAATCTGTGTGGTGAATGACCTGGTGCTGCGCTCCTCACGAGGTGCAGTGCAGGGCTGCGGCCGTAATGGGGCTCGCAGTCGCAGGTGAGAGGGCCTTGTGGCTGAACCTGTCAGGCCTGAGTGACACACAGAAGGCGGAGTCATGGACGCAACGACGACCCCACCAAAGGTCTGTTTGGTCCAGCTCTGGAGAAGATGAGAGGCCAGCACTCTCAGGAAACAGGAGGGTGAAGCCTTGACCTCTGCCTGCCCCGGAGGCACACACCCCGTCCCCAGCAGGGACAGAGAGGTAGCTTTGCTGCGGCGACAGCAAAGGTAACACACTGGGCTGCAAGGCCACAGAGGCAGGCCGCTGGCCCACAGACTGGCCAGCAGTCTCGGTCAGACAATTCCAAGCCTTGGGGAAACACTCCTTGCGGCTGTGGCAGCAAAGAATCACCATTCCCACCCGGAGAGGGGAAAGAAGCCATCAGAGTCAGGGGCAGAAAGTATTAAAGTGTCACCAAGCACTTTTACCATGTTCAAAAGGGAAACAAATAAAGCATGCATTTTCGCATCCAGGTGCAGAGCCAAAGACGAAATGCTTCCCCCAAAACAAAATAAAAATAACACCCAAAACAAACCTCGGAGGGGAGACTAGCGTCCTGGGGCACTGCCTCTCCCTTTTCCGGCTGAGCAAAGCCGTGCCGCTCAGACTATGCATGCGCCTGCTCGGCTTGATGGCGTCAGTAGTGTCTGTGGTACATTTGGGGCTGTTAATGATGAGAGATTTTCAGCGTTGGGTGGCAGCATTACACATGTGCCCACACAGTCACCTTAATCGAAGGGTGAAGATAACGCTGGCGTGCATTGCAGCCCTCCACCCGTGGAGAGACATGGTGGCACTCCCATCAGGTGTCCCGCTTGGGGGTGTCATCCAGGGTAACCATGACAACGGACGCGCCCCTGACAGGAAGGGGAGCGACGTTGTTGTCTTATCTCACCCACTGGCGAGGGTGAGAGGACAGGGCCATGGCCTCTCCCATACGCAGAGACCTTCTCTCCCCAGCGGGCGGGAAGTTTACCACCCCCACCCGGACCGCGTAGCGCTCTGGGCTTGGCCTGTGAGAGGTGGAACCTGAATGCATCAGGCCTGCCAGAACAGGTCATTGTCCACCCGCTCTCTTTACAGCAGAAAGTGGCGGGTTTTTGAGAAGTGGTGTGAACGTAGTGTTCTGTGGTGGACCTGCTGTGTTTCCTGCAGTACCTGATGGATGAAGGAAAAGCTTTCTCCACAATTAAGGTACTGTCTCAGCCTGCCACGTGGGTTTCGGGGATAAGCCCGCAGGGCAACATCCCTTAGTTTGTCGTTTCATGAAAGGGGCACGCCGCAAGCTCCCAGTTTCCAGGCCCCTGGTTCCTCTATGGGACTTGTCGGTTGTGTTGGACGCCCTCTCTCATCACCCATTTGAGCCTATGGAGGCAGTAGAGATGAAGTTTGTCTCTCTTAAAACAGCTTTGCTTATGGCTTTAACCACTGCAAAGGGAGTGAGTGACTTACTGTTTGCGGCCCAACCCAGCATTTGTGCCTAAGGTGGTGGAGTCAGCCTACAGGTCCCCCTCAATAGAGCTCTGGGCTTTCCAGCCGCCTCCGTTCTGCTCAGAAGAGGAGAAAAGGCTTCACATGTTGTGCCCTGTCCGAGCCCTGCACATGTATATGAGTCGGACAGCTGTGTTCAGAAAAGCTGAGCAGCTGTTTGTGTCCTGGGCTACTCCCCACAAGGTTAAGCCATTGTCCCGCCAGAGGCCCACTGGATTGTGGAGGCTATATCATTGGCCTATGAGTGTAAAGGTTTGCAGGCCCCTCAGGGTCTGAGAGCTCATTCAACAAGAGGCATGGCCACTTCATGGGCCCTTTTCAGGGGTGTTTCAGTGGCAGACTTCTGTCTGCAGAGACTTTCCATGTTGGGCTATCGTTCCTTCTGTGGCTTCCACCCAAGACGGACTGGGCCAAGGTGGCAGGTGTGCCCCCCCTCAACTTAGGCCTTGCAGCCCATCTTCTTCCATGGTAAGCAGGCGAGTTGGAAAACAGAAAGCCTCTCCTGCCGCTGCTGCGAGACAGAAACGCTGAAATATTTTTACAAGATTTTCCAACTACTAACAATGTTGATTGTATGGGGCCTTTTGCTGGCTTTTGTGCTGGAAATTTGAATGACTTTTTGGAAGGCATTTTTTGGACTGATGTGATCTGATTCAGGGCATTGCAGCTGCCACACACTTCACAAAGAGCAAAGTCCGCTCTCCCTCCCCACCTCCCCATTTTCCCGTTAAGTCTTGCTGGGGTTGGCAAGCTCCCGTTAGTACAGTGTCATGTGTGAGTGGCAGCGCTGTGTCCACTCATGAACTTTATGTGTCAAATTATCAGAATGCACATTTCTCTTGGTATAACAACATATGGTATCATGGCTGACCCATGTTGTGGCTACCGCTCGCTTTTAACGAGGGGAGGAGCTGTGCCACCTCCGGTGAACACGAAAGCAGGCCAACGCATTCCTGCGAGTGCGGCCAACTGTAGCGGGGCACATTGCGAGTCATACTCGCTGCACCCGGCGGGATGTTGTCAGAGCCATGTAATCGACGTTGGGTAACATAACTAAACCCTGTTGTGTCCGCGGCTCACTCTCTGTCACAGAAAGCGCATCACTGTCACTCTGAGTCAGCAGTGAGATGTCAGGTTGCATTATCCCTCGGAGGGGAATTATTAGACCTTTCATTGGCTTAACTCAGAATGGGGAGGGTGAATGTGCATCTATTTCTCCCTCTCAGATCTCCCCACGGGAGAGCGGGATTAATCACGGTGACACAGTGTCACCTGCTGCGTGTTCTAAAAACGAGCCAGCAATGGTGCGTTCATGAACACCATCATCAGCTCGGCCCTTTCCATCTTGGCCTTGCATGGGCCAATCTTCCATTTATGGAAGGTTTTGCGGTGAAGAGGGGTGAGAGGGAAGATCACAGTTTCTTAGCTACCTCAACGCATCTGGCCGCTTGTCCCAACACAGTTATATGGGGAGTGGCGGAGCATTTGTGTGTTACCAGAGTGGATAGACAGGACACCACGACTGGGTTTTCTCTCCAATTCTGCAGCATGCCTCCTCCGATCATAAGCGTCAAGGAGGTAATCCTTTGACCTACTACAGAAGCAGGCGGTGTCTGTTGTCCCTGGGCATGACAGAGACAAGGGTTTTTTTTTCTGACCCATTTAGGATCTTTGCATATTGAACCGATGGAATGCTTGCAAAACATTCCATATGCTAACCATCAGGCAGTTCGATCTCTGAGGGCTATTAACGTCAGACGAGTGGATGCTTTACCCCGAGGTGGTAAGGCACAGTTGGACTCATTTTGGGAAGGTGGAGACAAAACACCCACTGCCCGCTGTGCTTCTCCATAACGCCGCAAGAGTGTGGATGCATTTGCACACGTGCCATGGCCAAGAAAGCTGCTTTATGCCTTTACATCCCTCCGCCTCTTTCCTCCCCTGTGAGAGTGTGAGACAGGTCATCCTGATGGAAATGACTCAAATGATGGTGGACCAGCCATGGAACATTCCCCAGTTCTTGGGGGCTGTGTCTCAGGAGGCGGGGACGATAGGCGTGCTGCCCACTCGAGCCAACCTCTTCGGCCTGGCTCCTGAGAGGGACAGGCTGAGCAGGGCTAGAGTGCCTGTACAGGTTGTGCATACTAACCAGGTGGCGAGAGCAACATCCACTCATTAATCCAAAAATTAAGTTATATTATTCAATATAATAATTATTTTGGATCATCTTTAACTGCTTTTGGCTTATTTGTAATGCATTTTAAGGTGTTGAAACTACAATATTGTCACCCACAATTAACAAATCAATCCTTTAACTGAGTTTGGGGAATCAAGTTAACTGGATAAGAATTAGCAGGTTGATTTCAGGCAGCTAAAATTACAGGATAATTTAAATTGAAATGACACTTCAGAGCATCATTTTAGCCAGTTAGATTGCTAGGTTTGCTTTAGCTGGATAACATCGTACTAGATATTTTAATAATAGGGCCCGACTAAATCTCGTCTGATACTAGGTAGGATAGCTAACAAGCATAATACCACAAAACCACACTTTACTGTTAATCATCAGGCAATGCTGTATTCATTGAGCATTTCAGATCAGATTACCATATAAGGCCGGTTACTAAAATAAGATGAGAACTCATCAGTGCAGGATTTCCATTGCTTTTCAGTGAGCCTGCTATGTGGTTGGTAGTATCAAAAACCAAGTGGAATGATGTCATCATGAATTGGGTAATACCATTCAATGCATAAATGAATACAGTAAAATTAGACAAAAGGAAGAGACGGCCAGGGCGTATTGCATGGGTATTGAACGGGCAGCGTGACTCACCAGAGAAGGGAAAAAGGCATGTGCCATGGTGAGTTTCTCTACCTTGTCTCGGAGGGAAAAAGTCCCATGAGCCCCAGCTGGCAAGAAGCAGTTTTGCACCCTCAGCTGGCCAAAGTTGGCCACAATGACCCTCGGTGAGCGCGAGCTCTCTGGGATGAGAATAACTGGAGCACCGGCCTCAATATCCAGCAGAACTCTGGAAGCCCGTTGAGGATGATCCCGCACCTGCAGGGAGAACCAGGAGACAAAGAGCAGAGAGAAATAGGAACATGTTTTAAAAGAGAGGGGAAAGGGACAAGAGAAGGTAGATAAAAAAAACTCAATAAACTGAAGATAACAAGTTGAGCAGGAACCAGCGAAGAAATATTCTGACATCAAAAACTTTAACACAATCGTTCAAAGTTGGCCTAGGTAGCCACAGTGACCGACTAGTGAGAAACCAAGGCCACCCTAACAAGACTAAAACACTTTTTTGAAGTTAGATGATCTTGAAAATTGGACACAGATATCCAGTCTGAGAGTAGTGTGCATTCTCTAAATTCTTCTTTTTTTTAGTGCTTGCCCTGTGTAAACTTTAGTCTATACATACTAAAACACAACTCAGCATACACATTTCAAAAGGGGGGATAGGGGAGATTTAAAGTTTTGGTTGTAAATAAAGGCATGACTTTATTTCTTTTTCTCATATGGAATGGGGGGGAATGTTTTGGTGTAATAACATGGCAGCCAGGGGTTTAGAAATAACACTCTCCACTCGTGAAATGCTGGTAAATATTTTGTTAAAGGGTTAAAGTAAATCTCATTTATCCGCCACATGGCTGGTAAATGTTGGGTTTTCAGTCTTCATTTTGGTGAATATCCTTTGTTTCTCTTACTCTGCTGTCTGACGTCTGGGCGGACCGACACACAACAAATGGAAAAACACTGGAACGCCAGCCACCACGCCACTTCTGTTTACTGCTGGATCGACCACAGCGGTCCACGGCGTGTATGTGAAGGTCTGTCTCTGCCTGAGAGGCTGTCAGCTGTGTGTCTGCCTGCCATACTGTGTGTAGGAGGGCCATGATCATGACATCAGACATGCTTTTTTTCATGTATCTCAAGATGGCTTCAAATATGTAGGACTGCACATGACCTGCTCTTTCCTATCACTGTTTTAAGCTATATATGCCTCAAGTTATCCAAATGAAAGATTTTGAAAGCTGGCTTGGTCTACCCCTTACTAAAGCTGGGCGAGTATAATCAGAGAAGATGACTATACTTTCAAGAGTTCTTTATTTGTTCCAGTGCTTGCCAGTCTTCTTATCTAAGTCAGTTGTCAATTCAGTCAACCTCTTTAACCTGTTTTATTTTAGAAATCAAGTTTTCAAGTGTTAATAAGTATATTCTCTGAAGAGGTCAATGAAGTAGATGGACTGGGCATTCCTCACCTTATTAATACCTCAGATACCCAAAAAGTACATTTTGGCTCCACCAGCCAAATACAAACTGGTGTTTGCTTGAGACACACTTGAGCCCCCCACCTATACTCAACTCAATCTTTAGACATTTGGGTTTGAATGGTCTTATGTGCATTAAGGATTAATACACAAATTGCTTTTATAGTTTTGATAACCTGTGTGGAAATAAAATACGGCCCCCCACATAATAGGGCTGGGCAATAAATCTATATATTTTCAAACATGATATGAGATTACACAATACCGTTTATATTGACTAATGCTGTTTGCATCTCTCCTCTTACTCTCATCCCCGAACCCAATCACACACACACAGGCTCTCCTGCAACATAGAGAGACACTGCGCTGGGACACACTCATGATGACAGTATGTGACTCTATCGTGGTTACGAGCCCCAAAAGGCAGTACTTACAGCCTGGCCCTCCATTGCCGCCCTCTGCCTGCCAAGGACATCCTGTAGCTGGGTGAAATGTTGGATGAAAGCCACCACCTCAGACTGGAAGCGCTGGGTGTGGACGTACTGCACTGAGGCCATTTGCAAAGACACCTTGATGTCACATTCCCGCTCCAGGTCAGGATCAGGCTGGCCATACCTGAAAGGACCAGGACAGAAAGGTGACATAAAGAAAGACTCCTTCCAAGTTATTAAGTATCATACAGAATAATTCTATGTTGTGATATTTACTTATGGATGTTGAAAATAAGTGCTTCCCCCCCTCGTGTGGTGAAGCGCTCTCGGTAGAGATCACCATGTGGGGTAAGGTCACTCAGGGACAAACTTCCTAAACTGCCTTGTAATGCCAGGTTGCCATCTAAATTATGAGACACAATGTGGTAACGTTAAACAGATTATTTTCAAAAGTCAACCTATTTACGTCAAAGACAATTATGTTGGGGGTTGGTTTTTTCTAAGCACGTTAAATTTTTTCATACACACCCAACATTTCCAGATGAGCAGATAATTTTGACACACTTGCTCTGGCAAGCTCATTGAGTTTCTTGTTCAGTACGAGAGACAAAGAATGAACCTGAATAAGAAAACATGGACAGGTTTAGACATGTCATTCATTTCAGAACTGACTTCAAGGTAGAGAGATGCTATCAATTAGTAGTCACCACACTACATGTTGTATTGCCATGCAGTAATCAGCTGACAGTGATATACAATAGATCTGTGATGTAAAGCAGCTAACTTTTATATTGTTGATTAATCTATTTATTATTTTGTCATAATTCTCTGAGTAATGCCCTTGATGCCTTTATTTACTACTTTTTATACTATTGTGGTGCTGGAGGAAAAGTCAGTAGCTATCATCCTCTAGGCAACATACGTAAAAAAAAATAAAGAATTCTAAAATTTCCGTAATTTAGTAAAGTAAGTAAGTATCTATCTATACAAAATGTAATGACAATTCATTAAATAATTAAATAACACTAATCAATGTGGTAGATGGACAGATGAACCATTACCATCCCTAGAGCAATGCACCTTGTGTGGCTTAAACATAGAACTAACACATTTTTTTCATATAGTATCTGCAACAGTTGTTATTACTGTACATGAACTTGTATCCTTTGGACAGCCCAGTCATTACAACAAGATGCACCGAGTCCAGTGATCTACCTTTAGGTCGACTTTAGTGTTGACGGCCTCTGCTGTCTCCTCCTCACTGATGTCTGGCTCATACAGAGGATTTCCTGGCTTAGGTTGAGGGGACATAGAGAGACCCTTCACTGCATGATTATTCGCTGTGGAGCCAATGCTAAAGAAGTCCAGGATAACCACCCAGGTCTGCAGTGTGATCAAAATGTCCAAGCAGTTAAAGTCAACATCTATGCTTCGTCCCACTCTGCCATAGCGTGTTTTGAACTCTGGGTGGTTCTGGTCCACCAGCAGTACATTGATATGAACTAAAGAGTCATCAAAGTCTGGGCTTGGCTGTGGGGACTGTGTATGGTGGGTAGGAGAGGGAGGTGGAGTGCTGGGACAGTCCGGGTCCCTCTTGGATTTGCGACTGCTAGCTAAAGGGGTGCTGGGATGCCTCTGGTAAAGTTGGAAGACATTCTGGGCTTCCTCTATGTGTGCAGGCAGTGAGCGGGCATGTCTGGGTACAGGGCATTGGATGATGATGGACAGCTTTGGGAAAGGTACTCCTTTGGACTGAAGGTGGAGGGCTTGGGAGCTCCGCGAGACACCATCAAATGTTTATACTTAGACTCAGGGTTCTGCTCCAGGAGGTCCTCCATTAGGAGCGAGCGCAGAGCCAACTGGACTGAAAGTAGATGCGGGTGGTCTTTGGTAAAGTCTCCCTCAAGATCTTGGAAGCGCAGACTGACCAAGCCCTGGGATCCCTGGGTCAGGTCAGCACTGAGCTGGACCTGCAATTCTGCCACATGTAAGGTGATTTTTAACTGAGTGAATGAGGTGTGAAGAGCAGGTTTGTGAAACTGCAGAGGCAAAGGAGAGGAAAGTGACGAGTGGGTAAAGTTGATATAGGGAGGATCCCTTGCAAACAGCCCTCCCTGGGGGTCAGGAAAGCGGTGAGGTCTGGTGGAAGAAGGAGTTGGTGGAGGGGGTGTGGGCGGTTGGCTGGGTGTGACACGTTGCTCCTCAATCAGGGACAGATTGTCCAGTGTCTGGAGGACCTGTTCATATACAGGCTTGCAAAGGAACACCTAGAAACAGAGTGGCAAATATGGTTACAATTAATTACCAGTCAATAACCCCAAATCAAAAGATCCATGCTAAGGCTCTGCAAACCCACACAGCTGTCACGTATTCTGGCTGATTCGACCTCTGCTCAACTAGAGGATGGATAGAGCTATGCTGAAATACACAAGGTAACCAAACTCCATGCATTAAGAATGATATACATGGAATGTGTCCTTCCCTTAATAAGTGATGAGATGAGCTATAATGAGCCAAAATAATTATAATTAGCAGTATAAGTTTACCATGGCTGTGCAGGGCCTTCAAAAACGTTGACCAAAGATTCTAAGTTCTAAATCAGTTTAAGAAAATAAAAAAAAAGGCTGCTAGATTTGGCCAGGCCTTTGTCTGAAACAAGCTTATATTAGAGACAGGTCTTTATTCCTAATTTTTCCCGGTCAATGTTAGAACAATGTCAGACAATAGTGTTCATATTCACTGGAACCTGCTCTTAACATAACTCGTGTCATACTTACACTATGTACAGTTTGGGACAAAAGATTACATACAGTTGTAAAGAACGTCATGGAAGTTTGAGTTTTCCAAAAATAAATGAATACTATTAATACTAATACTAATATTAATACTAATACTATTTTTCTGTGATGGAATCATTGGCACACATACTTCTTTGTCACATGAAACAGTCAGGAAATTTGTGTCTTTTTTTACTTTATTATGGGTCTTCTGAAAATGAGATCAAATTCACTGGGTCAAAAATAGTCCTACAGCAATGTTCATTTTTGGTTGAATGTTCCTTGGCCATTTTCACCTTGATTAGGTGCTTTTGGTAGCCATCCACAAGCTTCTGACAAGCTTCTAGTTACATTTTTGACCCCTTCTCTTGACAGATTTCGTGCAAACATACTTGTTTCTTCATCATAGTCCACATGTTCTCGATGGGGATCAAGTCAGGACATTGGGAAGGCCATTCTAAAACCTTAATTCTAGCCTGATTAAGCCATTCCTTCACCAACTTTGTGTTTGGGGTCATTGTCCTGTTTAAACAGTCTGGCTGATGGTTTTAGGTTTTCCTAAGAATTTGAAAGTAATCTTCCTTCTTCATTAGTCCATTCAATTCTGTAAAGCACCAGTTCCACTGGCAGTAAAACAGCCCCAGAGCATAATACTACTACCACCATGCTTCACAATAGGTATGGTGTTCTCCTCCAAACATACAGTACTTCTAGTCATTGTTGCCAATTTTTTGTTTCATCTGCCAACAGAACTTTCTTCCAGAAAGCCTTTTCTTTGTCCACGTGATCAGCAGCAAACTTCAGTTGAGCCTTAAAGGTACCATGGCATGAAAATTTCACTTTATGAGGGTTTTTTTAACATTAATATGAGTTCTTCTAGCCTGCCTATGGTCCCCCAGTGGCTAGAACTGGTGATAAGTGTAAACGGAGCCCTGGGTATCTTGCTCTGCCTTTGAGAAAATGAAAGTTCAGATGGGCCGATCTGGAATATTCCCCTTATGAGGTCATAAGGGGCAAGGTTGTCTCCCCTTTCTCTCCTTTGCCCACCCAGAGAATTTGGCCCGCCCATGAGAGAGAGACATCATGGCTTTAAAATGGCAGTTGTCCTCCAGCCTCAACCTTGCCTTAACTGTGGACACTAACACCTGTGTCTGTGTATTAACTATTGGAAACTCAAACTGCCATGACATACATGTTCTTTACAACTGTATGTAAACCTTTGTAGCTCTAAATGTATCATTTAACTGATAGTTTCGCAATTCTAACTTATTCCAGTTGTTCTACTTTATAAATGTATTCAGTGTAAACATAAATGAAACTTAACCCTTCCTGCATAGATCACATTAAAAACCTTCCAATAGATTACTGGAAGTAATATCTTTCATGGTAGCTTTTGTAAAAAAAAATCAGCAGGAACAGTTGACTTTAATGAAAGTTAACAGTGATGAAAAGAAAGGTAAAGTAGGTTGGAGTTTATGAGTGAATGTAAACAGTATTTTGAGTAGCAGAGCAGTAGAGTGTAGAGAGAATGACATAACTGATGGCTAGTAATGCTGCTGTTAGCGAATTTAAAAAAGAAATTGTGAGGTTATAGAGCTAAAATAATTCCCTTTCTATATTTTTTGTAATGGGGATGTCACGAGAACCGGTAATTCGGTACCAAAATTCTGAAAACGTAACGGTCCTCATTTTTTCTACAATACCGAGGGATGCCATATTCCGGACCTGACGGGGGAAATATATGCCTCCGCTAAATACTGGAGAACACCTACTAGCACAAAGGAACTTAGGAACTGCTCTTTCTATATTGAGGTTGGCAACAATACAAATGCTGCCAGAATTTGAGACCTGAACATTATTTGAATACCGACTTGTATTAAAATATTTCCAGTATTAATATGTACCTGAACAGGGTTGACGAATTTGCCCTCAATTTTCAGTAACCCTTTGCTCTTGCACGGGTCTTCTGTGGTGAGGAACGTAAACTGGGTGTCTTCATCAACGGGAACTTTTTCCAGCGTGAACTGTATAGTGGTGTCTTTCAATATATGGAAAGCTGATGAAGAAGGAAAAAAAAAAAGATGTGAGCTTGTGTCACAAGCTGCTTATAAAATGTATGCTTGCATTATTTGCATTACCAAGCACATAGAATTTAGCATTTGGAATAAAACTATCCTTAAAATATCACACATTCTCACCTTTTCCACGGCTCAGAGATTCAAAGAAGTCATGACGCGTGAACTGTGGTTCCTCCTGACTAATGCCCTTATTGCGGGATGGTGATATGCTGCCAGCCTTTTCCCTTTGGGTGCCATCTTCAAATCCAAATGACTTATGTTGACTGAATACAGTCGAATATCCTTCACCAACACCTGCAACCTCTCTCCTTCTGAATCTTGCCCAGTAACAAAATTCTGGATTGTTATGCTTCCCAGATGACCAACCAATAGCTCAGGGTGCCCAGGTTTACGGGGAATAGACACAACTGGTGATTCAATGCTAATATTCAAGGTCAGCTTCACCAAGAATGTGTCTAAGGTGGATTCAGGCTCCTCCATGGGAAGATCCTCTTCATCCTCAAAGGGATAACTGCAGCTCTGACTCTGAGTTCGAGTTCTCCTTGAGGGAGTCTCAAAGAGCGATACCATACCGCTGTACTCTGCAGTTTTGGTGGCTAGAACAGTTGACACTTTGGTGGCAGCATTTTTCAGCATGGAGCGGAAATTGTCTTCTACCTCATTGGCAGACAGACTCAGCTCCTTCAGGAACTTGGCTGAGTGGTTATAGTGCAGCGATGCCATTTGTAGTTGCAAGGAACACTCCCCTTGGGATTTCTCCATAAGGCGGAAATTTAAAGCTTCTGAGGGAGAACCTCCTGTGTCAGAAAGGAAAGCTACGCCGTCGAGAGTTGAGCAGCTGTCAGCGCTACCAATGCTGACCACAAACTGACTTCGGCTTCCTTCTTGGGTCAGGTCCACCAACTGCATTGACCCGAGTGAACCATTGATGTCCAGCCGACTACCCATGGACACATTGACCTTGGTGCCAGTGATGCTGGCAGTGGCGATCTTCAACCCTTTCTTCTCAGCACCCAGGACAGTGCCAGTGGACACAGTCCGAAGGAGAAGCAGGTTAAGACGGTGGATCTCCACGGTCAGCTCTTTGTTCTGATCATAGGTGGCCTGATATGTCCCCTCCTCTTCCTCACAGCAAGGCTGTGTTGTATGTTGTGGCACTGACGTAGTCCAGTTGCTTTCTTCTTTGGGGAAAGACTTCTGGAGAAACTTGAGTAGCTCCACCACAGTCTCAGGGTTGAGAATGATGTCCAAATTATTGACCTGCAGGCTTGTCACCTGAAGGGAGCTGTCCAGATTCATTGAGGGGCAATCCGAACTCACAAACTGGTATTCAATCTTAATCAGGGCCTCCTGGTCTTTCAGAAAGGAACTGAAGGGGGAGAGTTGATCCACAGGCATACCAGAGGATGACTCGGTATGATGGCCCTGGTGCTCGGGAGACCTACCATCAGTCGACACAGGGGACGAAGGCTGGCTCTCTCGGAGGCTGCCGGTGGGTATATCAAAACTGAGATGCTTATGAGAAGCCACAAGGAGGTCAAAGTCTGAGCCATAGGTCTGTAAGGTGTCCACCAACAGAAGACCATGGACAGTCAAAGAAACTTCGGCATCATAAGGCCGCTTCACAAAATAAGCATTTGTGCCAAAGACTTTCAGAACAGATATGTAGCGGCCATCACTTTCTACACCAAGCTGCATGTAGTTAATGTTGAATTCAGCTAAAAGTAGACGGGATTCCACCAGGACTTCCCGTGTGTGCTGCTCTAAAGTCATCACACTCTGGGTCAGGTTCTTTGCTGAACCTTGCAACTTCCAGGAGCTGTCCTCCCTTTGAAAGATCTTGTCATGACGGAGAGTAAGGGGGTCAGGAGACCTTATATTTGGGCCTCTCTCTTGGCTTTTGTCACCTTCACTCACAGATGGACTGCTTAGCCTAGCCAAACAACTCCTAAGAGCAGTCATCTTCTCAAGATTGATATGGACCTTGAGGTCTGGTAGAGTTCCTGACAGCACCGCCCCAGGGAGCTGGGGGTCGGATGTGTAGCGGAGTCTCTGCTCAAGCTGCAACAGCACATTAAACTTCTCCACCACATGGGTAGGCCCTACCTCACTCTCTTGAAGATGTTTCCAGTTGTCCTTACAGTGACCAACCATTATCTGTAGGTCCTTGAAGGACAAAGAGTATTTTTCGTAAAGTTTTTTGCTGTAGGCCTGTGTACTTTCAGGGGATCTGAGGCTGGGAAGTTCAGGGCTTTTGAGCTCCTCTGTCAAAGGAATGTCTAGTTCAGGTGGTGGAGACTCGCATGGAGTGGCAAGGGGTGTCTGGTACTCATCATCACTCATGTCTTCCCTTTCAGGCTGAGTAGCTTTTGAGCTGGCCATAGTGTCATCTTCAAATACAACAAATAACAACAGGTGTAAGCAGAGTTAGAAATGTCATTGGGCAAAAAATGAAGATATTTGGCATATCTTTTTTGTTTTACCTTGAGAGTTTGTGAGGAGAATCCTGCCTAAATCAACAACTACTAGCATAGGGTCCTCTGACTGGAAGTCATCAGGGAAAATCACCTGGGGTGCACAGATGTCCAATTTCATGGTCCAACGCTTACTGTTTTCCTATAAATCAAACACATTGGTTGTATTTGGAAAGGATTTAACTGCCAATACTTCATACCCCCATCCACTGAGTCTCTCTTACAATAAACTCTCCCACGAGTAGCTGATCAATCGTTTGTCGGATCTCTGCCTTGGTCTGCATCTTCAGCTTGTTGTACTGCCTCCTGGCAGCCTCTGCTACTCTCAGCTCCAGTTCTGACTGATAGCCAAAACCTGAGGATCAAAGAGGTATGTTTAAGACACAATAATCTGCTGATTTTCAAAAGTGTCATAAGTACATGAGAAATTATACTATGTAGTTTGAAATAACCTAGAATGTGAGTGAGTAATGTTGTTTCTTTAAAGTGGTGAAATATTTTACTGACTACTGACTAGTCTACTTCTATAATCAGAGAGAAAATGTATTTCTTACTAATAATGATAACTGTTATTACATTTTGTGATATAGTGTTATTCTATCAAATACATATTGTCAACCCTTTCCACCTCCAGGCCCTGGTCAGTAGCAGGGGAGCCCTCCCATCTCTTGGAAAGTCGACCACCAACTCTTTAGTTTTGGAATTGTTCGGTTCCAGGTAGCGACAGCCCCAGTCAACGGGGACGAAACCTCATTTCTGTAGGCTTTTTCATTGTCATACACGATTGACCTGACCACTGTTCACAATCAGCAAATTAATGGCCAAAAGGAAAGGCAAAAAGGCTCTGAGACTTATGTTACTCCAAACCGGTTACACATAGATGAAGCTAGCAACAACCCTATTGACATGCGGGATGTGGATGAAACTAGCAGACAAGTAAAAAATGGTGAGTGGTCTACACACGCAATTCCTTCTTTCACACCTACACACTGCGTTCATTATCTGCCTTTTTCCTTTGCAGTTCTATGGCTCCAGTGTTTTCCCAGCATACACACATATGTATATGTATATGTATATGTATATATATATATATATATATATATATATACAGTGAGGAAAATAAGTATTTGAACACGTTCTCCCACTTAGAAATCATGGAGGGGTCTGAAATTGTCATCGTAGGTGCATGTCCATTGTGAGAGACATAATCTAAAAAAAAATCCAGAAATCACAATGTATGATTTTTTTTAACTGTTATTTGTTGCATATAAGTATAAGTATTTGAACACCTGAGAAAATCAATGTTAATATTTGGTACAGTAGCCTTTGTTTGCAATTACAGAGGTCAAATGTTTCCTGTAGTTTTTCACCAGGTTTGCACACACTGCAGAAGGGATTTTGGCCCACTCCTCCACACAGATCTTCTCTCGATCAGTCAGGTTTCTGGGCTGTTGCTGAGAAACACAGAGTTTGAGCTCCCACCAAAGATTTTCTATTGGGTTTAGGTCTGGAGACTGGCTAGGCCACGCCAGAACCTTGATATGCTTCTTCCAGAGCCACTCCTTGGTTATCCTGGCTGTGTGCTTCGGTCATTGTCATGTTGGAAGACCCAGCCTCGACCCATCTTCAATGCTCTAACTGAGGGAAGGACTTTGTTCCCCAAAATCTTGCAATACATGGCCACGGTCATCCCCTCCTTAATACAGTGCAGTCGCCCTGTCCCATTTGCAGAAAAACACCCCCAAAGCATTATATGCACCACCCCCATGCTTCACAGTAGGGATGGTGTTCTTGGGATGGTACTCATCATTTTTCTTCCTCCAAACACGGTTAGTGGAATTATGACCAAAAAGTTCTATTTTGGTCTCATCTGACCACATGACTTTCTCCCATGACTCCTCTGGATCATCCAAATGGTCATTGGCAAACTTAAGACGGGCCTTGACATGTGCTGGTTTAAGCAGGGGAACCTTCCGTGCCATGCATGATTTCAAACCATGATGTCTTAGTGTATTACCAACAGTAACCTTGGAAACTTTTCAGCTCTTTTCAGGTCATTGACCGGCTCCTCCCGTGTAGTTCTGGGCTGATTTCTCACCTTTCTTAGGATCATTGAGACCCTACGAGGTGAGATCTTGCATGGAGCCCCAGTCCGAGGGAGATTGACAGTCATGTTTAGCTTCTTCCATTTTCTAATGATTGCTCCAACAGTGGGCCTTTTTTCACCAAGCTGCTTGGCAATTTCCCCGTAGCCCTTTCCAGCCTTGCGGAGGTTTACAATTTTGTCTCTAGTGTCTTTGGGCAGCTCAATGATCTTGGCCATGTTAGTAGTTGGATTCTTACTGATTGTATGGGGTGGATAGGTGTCTTTATGCAGCTATCGACCTCAAACAGGTGCATCTAATTTAGGATAATAAATGGAGTGGAGGTGGACATTTTGAAGGCAGACTAACAGGTCTTGAGGGTCAGAAT
>JABXJD010001502.1:0-85168 GCA_013375575.1 Percina caprodes
ATACACACACACACACACACACACACACACACACACACACACACACACACACACACACACACACACACACACACACACACACACACACACACACACACAACACACACACACACACACACACACACACACACACACACACACACACACACACACACACACACACACACACACACACACACACAGCGACGCAATACAAGCCACAAGCTAACAATGGCAATAGTGCCAATGGCTAGCAGGGAGCACTTCCACGAGAGAGGGGTGCTCATCAGTGGGAACCTGAACCGCGCCAGCGTTAACAGTGGGTAACCGATGTATGAGCAGCGATCTCCTGCAAAAGCATGGGACAGGCAGTTGGCAGTGCAGAGTGGCACTGAGTGGCCAGGGACCAGCCAGCCAGCGGGACATAAACACAGACTAAAGGGTCAACAGTTTCAACAACTCCTTCAAATACCAACACTAGTGGAAGACAACTTGAAAAACCAATTAGACAAAAGCTTCATATTCTCTGTTGGGATCTTTCACCATGCATCCCTCCTAGAAGACAGAGAAGCATAGGCCACAAAGACGGATTTACAATGAATCGGAAAAGAATTCTGTTGTTTTCCTTATTTTTTCAAAAGTAAAAACATCTCTTTGTTGAAAATTTGATTGATGTGTATTAGTCAATCACCTTGTTAACACAAAATGTTTATAGGAAAGGGTGTGCCAAAAATGTGAAATTTCACCAGTTTTGGTAAAGATTTTATGCACTACAAAAATGGGAACTTACCTGAGGTATGAACTCTTCCTTTGTAGAAGAACTCAGTCACTTTTTTGATTGCTTGTGGGTTGTAGATGATGTTCAATGGACTAGTGTTGACTTCCAGCCTCCTCTCAAACTTACACCTCACAGGGTTACGCTCATAAATCATCTCAAACACCGGTGATGTGCACTCTGCATTGCATCCTAACAACACAAAAACAAACTCGATCGACTAAGAGACAAACGTTTAGCAAAAGCTGGTGGGAGTATGTTACTACATATACTGCCACCAAAATTGGATTATTCACACATTCATACTCAAAGTCAAAAGCCCTGCAAGCCGCCCTTAGAGGCTTGCATTGTCATTACACCACAGAATATGAACATTTTCAGGATCAGAACTTCCCCCTACATGTCAATGATTGCTATCATTAGTCCCCAATAAACCACGTCAGTCTAGTTTTGCTATGCCATTGCACACAGAGCAACACATTACAACTTGGCAAGCTCTGCACTTGCATCTCAAAATTACTGCAAACCTAACTGTAAAACAGCTCTGCTTTTTCACCCTGATTTTTGCTCAGCTCTGGTGCTGAATGCAGTGACGTCAGCTAAACTAGCCATAACCCAGATGCTGGCACCTCTTCCTCTGCCATCGTCCACTGGGACTTGATCAACGCTTCAGCTGACAAAGCTGTCACAATCAGCCTTGCAGGAGAGACACATAGTGTTACGTATGCCACTAGCGAGGCCGAAATATTGCCTAAAGTAAAACAAAAAGAAATCTCTTTCTAAATCCTGCACGATTTACAAAGCACTGAATGTTTTTCTCTTCAGTACATCTGACCCCCACCCCATTGAGAGTGTGTGTGTGCGCTTGCGTGTGTGTGTGTGTGTGTGTGCGCCTAGATCGTGGTTGCAGCTGCTGCCGTGGTCCTGCCCAACGCCCTGCTATGACCAGCAGTGCTACTACTATTATTCCTAGTCATAGTTCTGTTATCTTTATTGTTACTATAATTGCACCATTATTAAGTCAAAAGGAAACAAAAACCTTACCAGAGGTACTGCTGGACTGGCCCGATGGCTGGTTAATGGCCACAATAACTTTATCCTATAATAAGTGACAGATGTTGAAAACATGACACAACATACAGTAGAAAATAATACAATTATCATTCACTTGGGGGAGCTGAAATTCACTTTTTCAAAATTTTCAATCATCACATTATGAACTCGGCCCACCCATCCATCACTGCCTACCGTTTTAGGAGACACCAGGAAAGGGAAGATGGTGCCCTGAGTAGTCAAGTCTCTCAAGAACAAACCACCCAGCTTAACAGATAGCAGGGAAGACTCTGAGCGAGGGAGGGACTCCAAAATCACCTTTACTCCTGTGGAAATCAAGGCAGCAGTACATATGCTCTGAGTCAAGTGGAACAACTGTGTCTGTCTATGGGACGATTACACATTTGACTCACTAGACTACCCATTTTCAAAGAGTTTTGTCTCAAAAACAACAGAGGGGAGTTGATAATAATATAGAACACTCTATCCCTTAATATTCACCGATACACAAGGATAAGAATTGAAAAGATGTCTTGTTTTGTGTGAACTACAGTCCAAACCCTGAACCTATTAGTTTGCCTAATGCCAGGATGAGACTAAACAAATTCAGCCAGATTTTGACCCAAGAGAAGCGCCGCAGACAAACGTTCAAAGTCGTGTCTGATAATGAGGGTCCGGACCGACAAACATGTGTCTTTACCTCTTGTAGAGTGACATCATCAAAAGGTCAGAGATCTAACGTCTGGGGCACTAGCATGTCAGAACCATAGACAGTACAAGAAATGACAATGTGACACCATTGTTTTCCACGGAGACCAGTGAAGTCTATTAGAAGCTCTTTTCTGGTGATGGTTGATTGTTACTCACATTACATCTAAGCTTAGTTGGAGGCTGCGCAGTAACGTTCAGCCATCACCGGGAAAGAGCTTCTAATAGACTTCACTCATCTCTGTGGAATTCTACGGCGTCGCTCTGTCCATTACTTTTACTGTCTATGGTTTATCTTCACTTTGACCATTGGCCAGCAAAGAAAACAGGCTCCACCCTCTTATGACAGATGGCTGCATCTGATTGGACAAACGCAGATTTCAAAACAGACTATAATGGCTGCTTGTTTGGATAACAATCTCTTATTTTACAAAAATAGTTCACCAAAATGTCTTTCTGAAAACATTTGAAGAGAGAAATAAGCTATGCAGTTGCTGAATCTGGATTTATTTCAGATCAACAATGGTAATTTTAATAGATTTTTGTGAGTTTTTGAGAGGCTGCTGCCAAAGCGTCGGTCTATGAACTATGAACTTTTCACGACAGCCTGCGATTATCGGTCAGGGGGCTGGTTGCTGTCATACTTGTAGTGTTGCCACTCTTCTTGACTGTCTAGGCTGACATAGTTATTACAACTACATATATTACAAAAAAATTGTATAGCCTGTTCCTATAATAATGTTTCTATTTGTCCCACACTGTTCCTGCATACCTGAGAATTCCAACTGGATGAGCCCACTCTCATGCAGCGTGTCCTCCCTCCTGTCCTGCTGAAAGAGCGTGACAGCGCCCTTCTCCAGTAAGAACTCCAGCCGGGCAAACAGGTGATCTCGCCTGGTGAACGTGTTCAGAGTGTGAGAGTCCTCCAATGGGTCAAACAAGTCTTCTGTCTCTGCTAGAGAGGAATCGTATCACTGTGGTCAGCAACCAGAATGCCTTGATATCCTATGAGTTTTTTGCTTGTCATACAGGAATAAGATTTCAACCAACACTAGTCCAGACTTATTCCACCATTATCTAATGTACCGGAATACGTAATGCAAATAAAACCAATCTTGTGGTAGCAACTTCTGCTAGAGCAGACTAAAGAAGATGCTAAATGTTGTCAGCCCTTCTCTGGCACCAGACAGGAGTGAGTCTCTCACCTAATATATCCCAGGAGGATGGACTTGGCAGGAGCTCTTCAGGCCGGTCTGGGTCCTGGGAATCTCCATACCAGCCTCCCCAGCCCGGGAACCAAGACTGCAGGTACTGGATCATCCCTGAGCTCCCACTCTTGGGGATGGATGTGGTGGGTAAACAGGGCTGGGGGTCACTGCTGGGCTCACGCACATTCTGCAAGAGGAGACAGGGGTAGAACACAGGCTGAAACTACAACAAAGACACATTTAAAAGATCAGTGAAAGTTTGATTGATTGATTGATTGATTGTGATAAGTCATCTGAGTAATTTGTGAGTTCACAAATACACACAGTCTGCTGAGCCGTTGAAAGCTGAGTAACGTTAACAGAAAGGCCACTTCTCTTTCCTCATAGGCCACAAAGACCATTAAACACAAGTGTAGAAATCATCTAAGCTTACCTCTGCGATCTCTTCCTGCTTTCGAAACCAATCGTGGACAATTTCTCGGAGACTCTGCAGCTCCTCTATTGTCTGCTCTTCTTCCACTCGCTCCAGCTCCATCTAGGTGATGAAGACAAACTCAGGCATCTGTTCATTGTGTGTTTGTCAGTGTGTTCTCAAAATAACAAACTGGGTTAAACTAGGGGGGCCTATTCATGTACTTGGGGGCAAGCAGCTCAGACATTGTGAAACATTTGGAAAATAAAAATGGATATCAAGGTTAGCGTGGTAACCTTTAAGCTGCAAATAGGCTTCATAAGAACTGGTTGCCTGCTATCAGAATGACAGGCAAAGCTTTGGGAGTGACTGCCTCCTGGCTGCTCTGAAGAAGACTGAGCAGCAGCTAGAGAGTAATCTCAATCAGTGGAAGAAGGACAAGGCATCCCTCCTTCAGGCCACAGAAAGCCTGAAGCTGACTCAGCAGGAAAAAGAGAAGGAGTGTGAGTGGACTGAGACCACCTTGAGGTCCCAGCTGGTAGATCTTCAGAGCCAGATAATGCAAAAGCCAATGAAGAAGAAGAGGAACAAAAAGCTTCTGCCTGGCTGAGGAAGAGAAAATGCATTTGTACTGGTATAGTGTCTGTCTGTCTGTCTACATGTCTGTCTGTCTGTCTGTCTGTGGGTGGGTTTTTCTGTCTGTGTGTGTGTCTGTCTGTCTGTCTGTCGGTCGGTCGGTGGGTGGGTCTGTCTGTCTGTCTGTCTGTGTGCGTGCGTGCATGTGGGTCTGTGTTTGTGTGTCTGTGTGTGGCTGGCTCTGTCCGTCTGTGTGTTGGTCTGTCTCTCTGTCTTTATGTGTCTCTCTGTCTTTATGTGTGTGTGTTTGGGTCTGTCTCTGTGTGTGTGTGTGTGTGTGTGTGTGTGTGTGTGTGTGTGTGTGTGTGTGTGTGTGTGTGCGCGTGTATGTGCGCGATAGCTCGCAGGGGGTGTGATGCGTGCAGTAGTATTGGAGTAGTGGAGCTTGTAGTTAGTTTAATACTGTCCCAGTTATGGGTAAATAGCCCCAGCTATGGGTAAATAGTGAAGACCCCAACAGCGGCGCAGGCAGAAGACGTCTGGGAAGGAGGAAGAAGGCAACCCCACATTCACGTAACTCAGGGGGGTACAGTGGCTAGGGGAGCAAACCCTGTGGTGATGTAAGAAAACTGAAAGTATTCCTCACAACTATATAACAACTACTGCATTCACAGAAACACTAGCTATAACAATGATGTCATGTTTGTTGGTGTGACGGCCCTGGGCTTGTCTTACATTGATTACACTGATACTGACAAACCCACCACATCGTTCTCTCGTTTGCATCATTATTTAATAAATGTCACTTTATTATTGTTACGTTGCTGTGCAGCTCCTTCTTTTGTTGTGGCCTGTGAGCCGGTTGTAACAGGTTGGGGGCTCGTTTGCCCTGAGAATAAAACCAGGACCTTGTTTGTGGTTTTCTTTAATTATTCATAGTTAGTTTGGATAGTTGAGCTAGTCTATTGTTGTTTAAATGCTAAGTTGCACTACAGTCATGTGTAATATAGTTTGATGTATAAATCAGGGACAAATGCTCATTTGCATCCTAAACCCCCAAAATATAAAATGGCTCAAATTATTTTATATGTTAATTATAATATACTAAATATAGTTTTTTGTCTGGAGGTACATGTTGACCATCCAAAGAAAAAAATTCAATAAAAAACATGGGAGCATTTCTTTCAGGGACATTTTGCAGGTGTACTACGATCGTCATGTAGCTTTAGACTTTAAGCCAAAACAGTTTTATGAAGAAGAAACACACTGCACTGACTTGAATTATTTGGTAAATAATCAATTATCAGTTTATTTCTTTGTTTTGAGAATAATCAATAAATACTATGATTTTAAATAGGATCCCTCCTGCTGATGCAAGACAGAGCCATCTGCCCTTAATCCAATCCACTGTGGCCCGTGCGTACGTGTGCTCGGCTCATAGAGGTCTTCTTAAAGAGCCAGATCTGCCAGGTCTTTCGTCTGAAAACTAAAGAGGACAGAGCTTCCTGACTCTGGACCGATGTGCCCGAGGAAATTGCTTAAGCTGAGTCAGTGATCTTCTTTGAACCCCTTCTTAAAAGGAACACGCCAGCTTATTGGGACTTTAGCTTATCCACCGTGTCCCCCAGAGTTAGACAAGTCCATACATATCCTTCTCATCTCCGTGCATGCTGTAACTCTGTCTGATGTCCCCAGCATTAGTTTAGCCTAGCACAAATCCTGCAGGTAACTGGTTCCAACTAGCTACTGCTCCTAATAAGTGACAAAATAACACCAACATGTTCCTATTTACATGTTGTGATTTGTATAGTCAAAGGGTGTAAAAATAACAAGGTCACATGACACACTGCCATCTTGGGGGTGTGGCCTTGACCAACTGCGGGTGTGGCCTTGACCAACTGCCATGCTTTGCTTGTTTGCAAGCCATAACGTCTCTCTTTCTCAGGCAAAGCAGAGAAATGGGAGTTAATCCTGCCTCTTATGACCTCATAAGGAGCAAGATTCCAGATTAGCCCATCTGAGCTTTCATTTTCTCAAAGGCAGAGCAGAATACCCAGGGCTCGGTTTACACCTATCACCATTTCTAGTCACTGGGGGACCATAGGCAGGCTGGGGGAACTCATATTAATGTTAAAAAACCTTATAAAGTGACATTGTCATGCCATGGGACCTTTAATTAATAAAACCGTACGTTTAATTGTAATCTTCTTTGGGGGAGGAAATGCATATAAAAAGGCAATATTAGGTCTTATGGAATTCAATAGCAACCTGCATTGCATCACATGTCCAGATCATTTAGCATGCTCACTACATTCCCCGTCCCATCTTCAAGAAGGTTCTGTTCATGAACAGAGGGCTTCATTTTTAGACGGTTAATCAAACTGCTTAGCTATTTCCTGTTTTCTTCCATTTTATCTTATGAAAAGAATTGTGTCATTGTTAAGGCAGATCATTTTATGAGTTCTATTAGTAAAATGAAGGGAATATGAGGGACAATGTTTGTGGTCTTTGTTGTTGGATGTTTAAGGATGAATGTTTGTTGATACATCATGTCTGTGTTACAGTGTAGTACCTCTTCCTGAGAACTCAGTGGGACTCCTTTGAGCCTTCGGAAGTAGAGGCTGGTGTATGTCTGGGCGTCTCGGGCCCGCTGCAGAGCAAAGCCCCAGCTGCCTCGCCGCCGCTGCTCTCTGATTTCACTCAGGTTGGCCTGAATGGCAAACATCCACCACTGCCGGCAGCTGCAGGAAAAAACTATGTTACAAGCTCAAATCTGATTTAAAGGTGTATTATTACACAAACAATATGTGGGCTGTGTGTGAAAAATAAGACAGTTGGATAATTCCATTTTACTTTATTTAAGAGACGGAGGGCCCTATTTTAATGATCTAAGCGCACGGCGTGAAGCGCGTGCTTAGGTGCCTTTAGGGCTTGTCCAAATCCACTTTTGCTAGTTTGACAATGGAAAAAAGGGTCCGTGCACCGGGTGCATGGTTCAAAGGGGTTGCACTTAGTATCTTCATTAATCATAGGTGTGTTTTGAGCGTCACATGCATTCAACCAATCAGAGGTCATCTCCCATTCCCTTTAAAAGCCAGGCGTGTTTAGACCTTGGTGCATTACTATTATGATGGATTTACTCCATAATATTTTTATTTGTAATTTTTGCATGTGTGTGTGCTGCTGCGCTTCCCTGTGTGTGTGTAACAAGCACTGTGATCGTGTTGTGCATAAGCCGAGGTGCATTTTACTAATGTGCTGTTAAAATAACAATGAAATGCTGTGTTATTTTTCGAGATTTTTGTTGGTCAATGGCGCGATCACTTCCCGCTGCCTCAAGATAGCAATACGCCCAGAATGCACCTGAACACACCTCCCTGTAAGACCAGCATGCCCATAATGCACAGGAACACACCTCCCTGTAAGACCAGCACGCCCATGGGCACAAAGATGGGCGCAGGTGGATTTGCTACTTAAACAGCGTGGACGCCGGTCAGGAAATTGACACTGTGTCAGTCTTAACCTAGCAAAGTCACTTGCGTCAGGCTTTGCAATGTGCCAGGTGTAAGATAGGGCCTAGAGTTTTAAACAGTTTTTTGTGAAGTTTGCAGATATAAGAAAGTCAATTGACTGTTGGACTGCGACTGGGAACTTACTTCCCAGAAATTGGCACTTTTGGTCTCCACTTTTGGTAAAGCATCTCTCTCCCAACGGTCCAGCTCTTTAAGGAATGCCATGATCTGCTGGTATTGGACCTACGAGAGAAGAGAAGATGAACATTGAAACAAAAGAATCGACTTCAAGACCACTTACTTACTTGTTCTTTTATGTGATGTGAGATAATATATCTTCTATTTTAAGATGATCATTTTGCTTTATTATTTGTAGGTGCAGTGTAGCAACACTGTAGGGTTAAATTAGGCCAGATTATTTACTTTTAAAGTGTAATACTTTAAATTCACAAAAAGCTGAATTGCAACTTCTAATTTTAGATTTTTTTTTTTATACTGGTAGACCAAGAACAGCCTGGACTGCAGATGGAAAATGAAACAAATAATTGTCAAAGCAGGTGTCAATAAAAAAAAATGGAAATGTTCTTATTGCTGAACTTATGACTTGTCCCGAGGAATCCATAGTACAAAGTGCTCGCTCACATTGTGTCTGTGGCCAAATGAAAATGACTGTTGCCTGATGACTGAGGTACATGATCCAGCCAGGCGTATACCAGGAGACCAATGTTAATTCTAGATGGAGTTTGAGTTCTTCTCGGCGGAGCTGAGGCGGCTGAATGGCACAAAGAGTCAATGGTCGCCTCCTGTGACGGCCATTACCTTTCACTCAGAGCCCAACACCCTTAATTATGCACAACTTTAAGCCTGAATGTCAATTAAAGAATAAACATTCACTCTTACAGCAGTACAATTCTACAGTTTCCATAGAGACCTGAGACAGGCGTAGGGACATGGGCTCCAGCTGGACTAAAGAAGACTGGCAGGTGTTGGTATGAACCTCAGACAGGTGTTGGGACGTGGACTCCAGCTGGACTAAAGAAGACTGGCAGCTGTTGGTATAAACCTGAGACAGGTGTAGGGACATGTGCTTCAGCTGAACTAAAGAAGACTGGCAGGTGTTGGTATAAACCTCAGACAAGTGTAGGGACATGGGCTGCAGCTGAACTCAAGAAGGCTGTCAGATGTTGGTACAGACCTGAGACAGGTGAAGGGACATGGGCTCCAGCTGGACTAAAGAAGGCTGTCAGGTGTTGGTGCAGACCTGAGACAGGTGCAGGGACATGGGCTCCAGCTGAACTAAAGAAGACTGGTAGGTGTTGGTACAGACCTGAGACAGACGTAGGGACATGGGCTCCAGCTGAACTTGGCCTTCAATGCGTGGGGTGTGTCGGGACCTCAGGGGCTCCTTGGTGGTGTTTCGTCTGAGCAGCACGGAGGCACACACTGGTTCAAAGATGTACTGATGCTCACGGCTCTGCATACACTGGGTCATGGCGTCCTGCACAGGTACAAAACAATCACACTAGTCATATAGGGCTAGACATCATTCCAGAGCATGTTCCACAGCTCTGAAAGCGAAAGAGCTCTACCTTCAGTAAAGAATGACTCATTACCAGGTATGCTTATGCTTCAATTATCGAATTTACCTAAACTGACAATATGACTAGTGTTTCAAGTCAAGTGGGTAAATGCATTCCCTTCACACAGGTTGACACCTTTGGGCATAAATATGTGTCATTTAAAACTGAATTTGTTTTGTTTAACTGAATCAGAATCACATAATATGAATTGAATTTATTAGACTGGAACTGAAATCCACTGAACTTGAAACTGAATTTAATGATATGAAATAGAATTCAGTTGCTCTGAAACTGTATTTGATCCTCACTGAAAATCTAACTCTCACATACGGTTGTTGAGGAAGAGCAAACAAGGGCAGTTCCAGAACTCGGGTCCGTGGACGTATTAATAGATTGTTAGATTAAATCTAAAGTGGCAGAAAACATAGTGGTCTTTCACTTTACAACACCTGGAACATGCCTGTTCTAACCCTAGATACAAACAACAAATCCCTATAATTTAATGCTGTATGCCGTGCTGTGTGCAGTAACAGGAAGGGCTCTATTGTACGGTTAAAACTGCTCAGCTATAAAAGAACAAAGCTAAAAAGTGAAATGGAAAACTCAAATAAAGTTCCGAAGAGAGCTCTACCCTGAACTGTGCTGACCTGGATCTGATTTGTGGGCAGCTTTCCCAGCATTTCACACTCTGTGTCCCAGTAGACGCTGAAGTCTTTAATCTCCAGTTGCTTTTGTCGGAGGAGCTTCTGCACCTGCAAATACAAAGAAAATCTCACGCAAAGACCTGTGCTAGTCCTGAATCAAGCAAAATAAAAAGATAAGTTATCACTAGAAAGAAAGGGTTTTGGTTAAAAAAATAATTTTGACTACTGCAGCACCTAATAATAGATAATAATAGAAAAGATAATGCTCTTGTAAATACAATTGATCACTTTCATTCCTGACTAAACTCATCTGTACGTTCCTCTGATCTTAACTATTAGTCAAAATAATTCTAAATCTTTGCTTTTTTAACTCAAATATTAGATATAATTCTATATAAAAGAGGGTTATTGACCATGAATTCCGAAAAGTAGTGTAAACTAGTGGTAGTAAGATGGTGTTAGTGAAAACTTAAAAAAAGTCTGAAAAAGGGACGAAAATGTCAAATGTTTGTCCGTTTTTGACTCGGGAGGACAACACAAGGGTTAATATAACTGATTTTAAATTCTTCCTATACACTAAAGGTCTAAATGTAAAGCAATGAAGTGGGATTTCACACGCTTTGAGTGAACACTAACCGTCTCTTTGGAAGGGTTCTGAGCAGAAACGTTGTTGATGCAAACCCCAAAGGAAGAGGGTTTCTCTGGGTTGGACACGTCATCCTCAAATCTAAGATGCACATCTTGGATCTTCAGCTACACACAAGCCAAACCAAAGTCAGTCTGTTACTCAACAGTAACAACTACCGTACATAATTCTTTGGCCTGACGAGTGTCAGGAAAGCAGCATGGAATACTGTCCTGACACTTGGAAGCATTTTACTTCTTCAGAGTGTTTGTATAGGTTCAAAATCTTGCCTAAGTTGTGTATAGTTGTATCATAACCACTCAGTTGTCAATTTATTAGTTACACCTAGCTTAAAGGATAGGTCCCCAATTTTAAAACTTAATCTTACAACAATAGTCAGATGCCCACATGGACATTGAAACACATTTGATCCGTGCTGTATATACTGGCCATTAAAAAATCCCTTCATAATACACTACCCAGGTAAGGGATGGGCGACAAAATCCAGTCCTTGATCCCTCCAAAAATGTATTCCAAAGTTTAGCTGTCTGAATGCACCAAATCAAGTGCATGTCTTCTAGACACTAGAGCCTCAGATTAGCTACAGATAACCTTTGAATATGTTTGCACAGAGCGAGGACTGTGGATGTTGTTCCCATCACTTACACAGAGATCAATTTAGGAAGGGGGTCTTTTAATGGTCAGTATTAACAAGGGAAATAGACCATGTAATGATGTTCATTTGGACACCTGACTATTGGTTTACAACAGACTTGAACAAAACCAGGTCAAAACATAGCACATGGCTGCACTGTGTATGTGCTCAACTGTGGCTAAATGTATATCTGTAGTGGTCCCAGTAATATTTGTGTAGTTTGAGACAAACAATGCTGCATCATTCCTAATTCATGCTGATTGTAACAAGTTATTGTTCTGGCAAGGCCTTCTCTGCTGGGCCAGCATGGAGGTGTGATGCTGTGGGGATGCTTTGCATGTGACACAGGTGATTTATTCAAAAATCAAGATACACTATTTAAGCTGATGCATATAATACACGTGTTGTTTCTAAAGCCTAGTTCAGACTAAAGATTCGCAATGAGACAAGTTAAAACCTGCAACTTCTTGCAACGCACTGGTCTGCAGCGCGCTAAAACCTGCCAGTTCACACCAATGTAACAAGGTTTCGACCAGTTACCAGTTTGTAACAGAAATAGAATGGATTATAGATCATTTTACTTCTATAGTTTGTATCTGTTTCCAAAACCAGCATCTGAAGACTTGACGAGCTGAGTCACAGCGACACCATCAGCTGGTTTGAGTCGAGCTGAGACGGACCGGTTCAGAGCATTACAACTTTTCTCTGCGAAATTCTAAAACGGTTTTGTCTCGTAGCAAATCTTTGGTATGAACTGAGCTTAACAGTCCCAGCTCTAGTCTCTAATGTTGGATGGCTTACCTCAATGTTTTCCACAATCCTGGTGACCACTGAGGCAGTGACAGAAGACCAGTAAGACTCTCCTCTCTGTTCACACTCACTCTGCAGGAACCAAACACATACCATCATATACATGATGATGATGCACAAGAGTGTAGCTACTCTAGTGTCACTCTGAGGTTGTAATGCTCATTAGAGACAAGAAAACTTAATAGCTTGATTAATGTTTTTGAACTTATTTTTTTATCCTTCCCATACAAACAAAAAACACACATACAAAAAACACGATTTATAATCTGTAGCAATGATCCACCTACTTTGAATTTGTCTTCGAGAGCCTTGAGGAGGCGCGTTTTGCGCTCTCTCTCTCTCTCTCTCCTTCTCTACATCATAGTCTAGAAGCTGGGCGGGGCCGATGATCAGGTTGAGCTGGGACATGGAGATGACCCATGGGTCACTGTGAGGTCGGTAGAAAGGGATCTGGAGAGTAATCTTTCCAATGAAACCTGGTGAAAGATAACATGATGCATGGATCACTCAAGAGGAACCACAGCCTGCTCATTTCTGTTGAGAAAACATGCAAATCTGTTTTTTGGCGCCAAATAAGAGGCCATTTGTAAAGCTTCTGCATATGTTTTGGATAATCTTTTTTAATTATATGCTGGAGGTGTTGTTTTGGCATTTAAATAGCTCAATGAGGTATAGCCTGGCAAACCATGTTCCTTGTCATTCATTTCCTTGTCACAACTTGTGTCTGAGTCTCTTCTTGTGAAATGTGTTTGCAGCACTAATGAGCCCATGACAACAGCTAAATGCCTGAATCACAATCTGGAGATGGTCTTATCTACATAACAACGCTTGCGATGAAATATTTTATCGGATGTGCCTTCCGTTTAGACGGCAATGGCGTTTTTGGGGCTTAAAAACACAAAAAAAGTGAAACCACCCTACAGAGTGGAAATTTAAAAAATGCTCCACCGTCGTTCCCGTCAAAGGGTAAAAGCACACTGTGCAAGTGTGTGTGCTGTGTGGTGTGTGTGTGTGTGTGTGTGTGTGCGTGTGCTTTCAAGTCACATGAAGGGTAAGACAGACATTTAAAGTAAGGCAACTGAAGTAGCCAACTGTACACGTTAGCGCCCTTTTGTTTTCACTAATTGCTAGCATCTAAGGGGCCCTGGGTTCCGTCAAATATTATGTTAGTCACATTATACACAGTCCTCACTTTCCTAAATACATGCAGACTTTTGCAACCCGTTCAATCAAAATATTATGATAAATCAGATCTGTAACTATCTGCGGAGCGAGCGAGGACGAGCTGTCACAGATTGTGGTAAAGTTGGTTTTATATTGGAAGGTCAAACTCCATAATAGATTTTTCAAATGTGTCTTATAGCCAACGACCAATACAAAACCAACTTGAGCATAGTCTGCCACAGCGAGTCTGCTGCAAAGACTGGAGCGATGATAGCGACTTTGAAATTGTTGCTTTGGGGGAGGGGGGGGGTCTTGAGTCTTGTTGCCCAGGGCACATGAAATTGTTAATCCGGCTCTGAAGAGTCTTCTGATTTAAAATGGAATTACAGGTTGCTGTTACTGTCTCAGATTTTCATCAAACCTTGTATATATCAAGAATGTGTCCCAAACCCAAGGCTTGTAAAATATTTCTGTTCAAATCCTGTCTTCATATTTTCAGCCCTCGAAATAATAAGTTTTATAGCCTGAAAATCAACCTGAAATATCTGGGAAGCAATTTCTAATATACTGTCCATTAATATAATGGACAGTATTATTCAGGTTAGAGAGAGAGAGACAGGTTAGAGAGAGAGAGACAGGCAGCCCAAACTTTGTAGGGTGGAAGACAAACATGTCAGTATGACTGAACCATTACAAGTTTGTACAGCATGCTTTAGATTTGGGGAAAAAAAAGTGACAAAAAAGACATTAAGGTTAGCATAAACTTTGAGCAAAATCTAACAGGGTGCAGTTGTTTTCCTGGATTTAGTCTGATTGACACAGAATGACCCAGCTGCATGTCATTTGGCTCAAATCCTCCCACTTCCATTGACTCAGGCAGGTTAGAGAGCAAGCAAAGTCTACTTAGACACGGATACATTTTGAAAATAAAACTTATATGTCTGATACCTCTGCTTAGGGCTGCAGAATTAATCGAATTTTAATCACGATCACGATTTTGACTTTCCACGATCAAATTTGCGTGATTGGGCGATTTCTTTTTTTTTATGTGTCATTTCATAGAACGCTCAGGGTTTTTTTGCATAGCGCATCTACCGCTCCGTAAACCACTGTCTGCTCATGTGCCAGTCAGAGTTGTTCCCTCAGCTTAGTTTCTAGATGCAGACAGTCGGTTATACGGCAATCTCAAGGTTTACCAGTTTACCAGTAAACAAAACATTTTGTCCCGTCTGTGTTGTTTTTCAGACAACAGCAGTGACCAGTGCGAGTTAGCATCTGTTAGCTGTTAGCTCTTCTAGGAGGCACCGATGCTAATGTCCTCGCATCCGCTGCAATGTTGTTTAAATGGATATGGTTTACATGACCCATTTCTTCTGTAAAGCCGTGCCTGTGTTGGATCTCTCCTCTACTCTCTCTCCTCTTACTCTCCGCGCAGCACCGCCACAAAGCGCCACACTTCTGACATTTGTCTACAGTTTTAATTGTTATTAACACAGCTGTATATTGTTAAATATGAGAGGCAAACCTGTATTTTTACCAGTGTTTCCTCGGGTAACTGCTATTGTGGGTGCCACGGCAAAAAACACAGAAGAAGTTATTAAATGCAACTAACTTCAGTTGGTAGAGTAATAGCGTGTGAGACGGAGCCTGCAAGAGATGTGACCCATGGCCAGAATATCATAGTTCATAAAAATGCAGCGCAGTGACAATACAGACATTTCGTACACACAATGTGTGTATCCGCTATTCGACCCGTGCGGGACCCATTCATAATGATCAGCCGTCTCTCTGTGAGTAGCACTCCCTCTCTCTCCCTAGCTCTTTTAATCAGTTATTGTTGAAATAATAATAATAATAATAATAATAATAATAATAATACATTTATTTATAGAGCACTTTCCATCAAAGTGCTTTACAGCAAAAATACAGATTAAATACAAACAGTACAAAAAATTAAAATTAAAATCGAGACAGTAAAAATAAATAACACTATACAAATAGATCAAGGATAAATGAGCATTTAGGACTCATACGCAGCAGTGAATAAGTAAGTCTTGAGCTTCGATTTAAAGACCCCAATTGAACATGCCAGTCTAATATCCACTGGAAGACTGTTCCATAACTTTGGGGCGCGAAACGAAAAGGCTCGCTCACCAACTGTTTTTTTCCTGACCTTTGGTACTGTCAGCAGTCCTGACCCGTGAGAGCGCAGCACCCGAGAAGGCACATAAGAGGTTAACAGATCAGACAGATATACCGGTGCAAGGCCATTCACTATTTTATACGTTAAGAGCAAAACTTTGAAATCAGCTCTAACCTGGACAGGGAGCCAGTGAAGTGAGGCCAACACCGGAGTTATGTGTATGTATTTAGATGATCCAGTAAGAACACGTGCTGCAGCATTCTGGACCATCTGTAGACCTCGCAGACTTTTCTTAGGCAGCCCCGAGAACAGAACATTACAATAATCCAGTCTCGATGTAACAAAGGCATGAATAAGGGCCTCAGCAATATTGATCTGATCTTTGCAATCCTTCGGAGATGAAAGAAAGCTACTTTTGTCACCTCCTTAATATGCAAATCAAATGAAAGTGACCGATCAAACACTAACCCAAGATTCTTCACTCTGTCCTTGCACTGAATGACCAAATCATCAATGGACAGAGTGAAAACAAAAAACTTGTTGAAAACAAGTGAAGGAGCTTTCAGAGATACATTTAAAATATATATATATATATATATATATATATATATATATATATATATATATATATATATATATATATATATTTCAGCTAGCTAATTTTCGTTTACATGTGTTGCAGCTGTATGTCTATCCAACGTACAACTTTAACATAAGAAGATTGTAACATAATATAGATGTGAAAGCAGTTATAAACAGCCTATGTGACAATAAAATTTGTTTTGGTTAAAATCAACAAATAATCGTGAGAATAATTGTGATCACAATATTGATCAAAATAATCGTGATTATCATTTTGGCCATAATCGTGCAGCCCTACCTCTGCTATTACCAAACACAATTTTGGCTGTTTACAGCAATATGTCTTTTAATGTGACAAAAGCACTAAATAACAATTTTTACAATGTATTGGTATGTAATTTAGGGTGGTGTAAGGTGCTGGAAAAAGCTTTAAAATGGACCTTGAAAGCGCTTGAAAAGTGCTTAAATTTGACCTTGGCAAAGGTGTATGAACCCTGATTGTGCTATATCTGATCCAATACATGTTGTCCGTGTTTGAAACTAAGCAATACATGCTTTAGTGTCTCCCCTTATTTGCCAAAGCATGTTACCACTTTATGCTAAACTGTTTTTCTACTGTACAAACTGAAAGTCAATTTCTGAAATGATAGGACATCCAATATGCAATATATTTATTGTATTAAATCAAACAATTACCACAATATGTCACCTGAGGGGTATTTCAGGAAGCCGGTTTCAGAACAGGTGATAAGACTTAGGTCAATCATCTATAACTTAAGTTAACCCTGGGTAAAGGGCATGCACGAGTATATAAACAGCCCTCATCAATGGAATACAGATAACATGATCCATCATGGCAGCAGGAAAAAAACGTAAGTAAGTAAATGTTATTTCTATAGCACCTTTCACAGACAAGAGGAGTCACAAAGTGCTACAGTTAAACAAATAAAAACAACACATAAAATACTCTATAATTTTAATTGGGCAATGTGTCTTAATATGTATCATACTGTATGCTTCATGTAAAGCACTCTGATTTTTTTATCTGTGAAAAGGGTTTTATAAATATGTTTTACTTACTTTCGTCTGTAGGATTTTTGTGATTTGCATTAACTGACTTTTAAGCCTAGCCTATATCACTTAAAAACATTTTTTTGAGATTGGTGAACTTAAACTACATCAACTGAATCAAACAATAGCAGCAGTATTGGAAGTTGACTGAAAAAGTGGACCTAGTTAAGATAATGACCTTTGTGTGATGGCCATGTACCAGCCATAATGAGCGCATCCGCTGCCAGGAAGAAAGAAAACAAAACTGAAGTAGACTTCCCACCAGACCTGTCTGTGCTGCGTTTTGGCTGCCCCGCGGTTTTCTTCCATCGTCCGCCACATGCCATACCACACCGGGAGCGTGATTTCATTGTCTCTACAAGTACTTTACAGAACAATCCCATGTTGATTAAGCTAGTATCTACCTTCCACTCCAAGCGCTCCTGGAATTAAACTCAGTGCTTCTCTTTTCTGGCGTCCTGATAAAAAGGATCTGTGATGTTGTTTTATGTTTTTCCACCTCCAAGATCAATCCCTCGTTGTCCACGGTGTTGTAAAGGAGACATATACGATATTGATTTTGGTAAATTCACTTCCTGCCTGCTGTCTGAACGGCCCCGGGGCTCGCGTGAAAACGAACATGGCGCCTATCTTTAGCTTAGCGGAGAGCCGCTTCACACACGCTTCTGGGATGCAGCGCCCGGTGGAAAATAGGGGTAACTTGTTAGTTGTGTTTAAACTTTGTGAGATCATCAGTTAGTGTGTCTCACCTGCTTTAACTTCAAACGGCAGGTCAAACTCTCGGAGGGCATCTTTCCTCAAAGGGAGGTTCTCCAGCTCCACTGCACCTGAGGAATGGAAGGAAACAGGCAAACACTGGCTGTGTCTCAAACCGCCTACTTGCACACTTCAAACACTTAGTCTTAAGTACATAATGTAGGTTATGCAAAACGTCAGTGCATTGAAAGTACCCAGATGACCCCTAAAAACGGTCAAAATGTTCAGCGTGGAACGATGGACATTACTCCATGGGGATAAGGCAACCGCCACAAGACGTAACTCATATGGCGCCATTTTAATACTACCAAGCCATCACCCGTCGTTAGCATCCCATTGACTCCCATTTATTTTGGCGCCACTTTGACAGTGAATTACTTTACATCTGAAGCGTTTAAAGACTCTTTTTGTCCATGTTTATTTCTAAAGAAACACAACAATGTATAAAAGGCTCCATTACCTTGTAGCTTATGCTATGGCTCCGTAGCAGACCTTTTTATAAAAATAGGATAACGATTGTGTCATAACCACGTGACTTACTGTCACATAGTAGAGGAATGTATTGTCAGGAGAAGCTCGCAGACAGTTTTGACTTGCATTAGCTGTTTAGGTTTAATTACTAATGTTAACTAGCAGTTTAGTTAGTAATAATTAGCCTGTGCTAAGCATGGGTTTATAAACTTATGAGCACCACTGTATAACACAACAGAGTTAAGCAAAAACGTCGGTGAGTGTTGAGTTCATGCAAGCTGATTTAATACAGAGGAGATGGAGGAGGACGGAGAGGAAAACACCTTTAAAAATGTGGAACACTGCAGCATGCTTTGCAAATAAATAGAAACCTAAAGATAGAAGCATATGTAATTACCTTTCAGAAGGGCGATGGAGAGCTGATCTGTGTTCAGGTTGCTGACATATTTCCCCAGGTATGTGTTTAGCACCCAGGCAACAAGGCCCTCCAACATCCTGCTGGCTCAGGGATGCTGAGGCAGGTAAAGCCCCAGCCGCTTGCTTGAAGACCTCACAGGGGACGAGTTCAATGTCTAATAAACACAGGACATACATTGTATTAATCTGTAGAGATATAGTGGTTGATCTGGAGCCATCACTCACATCAAAGTCCATTCTAAAATCAAGCATTTTAAAAAGTGACTTTGTTACAGGTAGGTAGCTACTGTATATTCTGCAGTTTGACTCAATTGTTAGTCTGTCGATACACTTCATCATATAAGACAGACAAGTGCCTAATAAAAGCCAAAGTTAACAATGACAAACACGGCTTTCATGTGATATGACTAAGGGAGTGTTGTCATTCCTGATACTAACGGAGTACACCACAGACCACTCAGGTCTAGCTAGTTCTATTAGGGGGTTGCGTGTCTCTGTCCACACTGCTGTAGCGTTAGTCTGTTTTAAGTCTTTTAACGAAGTGTAACGTCAGCTAGTGTTTAGGGATAACTGGTACTTTTTCTTTTAATGAGCTAGAAAACTAGGCTAATTTAATGAGCAACAACTTGGCGGCCGACACCAGACTGAAGCTTCGTGTCGCCATGACAGCATTATAGTTAGTTAACGTTACCAAAGACAGCCTTCACTTAACGTTATCCGGCGTTGGCAGAGTGTCAGTAACTTTAGGATATTCAACTAAAGTTAGCATCCTAGCGACATCGTGTCATGGCCGTACTAACGTCACAGCTAGCCAACGTTAAAGTAATGTACAAACAGCCGTGTTTCTGACTCACCGCCAGACGACCGTTGGAGCGTTAGCTCTGCATCATGCCAGCCAAAGTCCCCTGCCAAGAGGTGGTCTTAACGTGTCCAAACCCACTCAGGACATGTCTACACGGACATGAAGTGCACAATGCGGACTGTCAGCCACTGTTCCGATAATAACTAACGCTGACAGGTTTATTGACAAGTTGTTTCCATGAGCAGACAACACAACACTCAAACGTGTTTGTGGTGGCGGACAGGGCAAGGTTGTGATCTACTTAACATTAGCCACTTTGCTAAAACTAGCTTGCCAAGGGTGATTATTTACAGCCAAAAACAGACAGCTGGCTATAAATCCGACCAAAAAACAACACGAACCGCGTGCATTGAAATCGAGAACACACTTAATTCTCCAATAAATGGATATATTTCAAAGCTTCAGAGTTATGTGTCGCTGCATCTTAGACACTTCCTAAAGGCGAAGAGCTTCCTACTTCCTGTCATGTGACCAAAACAAACCACTCCATGGTGTGGCGTTCAAGTCACACAGTTGAAACGGTTATTTTTGGATTCCTGGTGCAAAGCACTGCACCAGCTTAAAACAATGCACTGTAATGGATTATTAATTTTTACAAAACTTAAACCTGAGCCCACCCCTGCCCATTGCGGCCTCCGACCCCGAGTAGAGCTGAAGTATACAGTTGCAAAAAAAAAAGAGGAAATTTACCAAGTAAAAGAAATTCTTAAGGGGGGCAAAATCAGATTATTAAGGTGACCGATAGCTCCACAATTAAGTATTCCACTTATTCATTACTTATATTAATCCAATGTTGTGTGCTGTAAAATAGCTAAACAGGACACATTATTAAAAATATATGTCCAGCGACAACATAAAGCCGAGGGCAGCATATACAGTTGTGGTCAAAAGTGTACATACACTTGTAGAAAATCACAATGTTATGGCTGTCTTGAGTCTTCAATAAGTTCTACAACTCTTATTTTTCTGTGATAGAGTGATCGGAACACATACATGTTTGTCACAAAAAACAGTCATAAAGTTTGGTTCTTTCATAAATTTATTATGGGTCTGCTGAAAATGTCACCAAATCTGCTGGGTCAAAAATATACATACAGCAACAAAATATGTCAATTTTGGTGATGTAGCGAGTTGTGTCAATCAAATTAGCTTCATGTCATGGCCTCTTCACTTCTTCTAAGTGATTCTGATTGACTACAGCTGTTGACTTCTCATGAGCCCATTTAAATAGGGCTCATTTGACCCAGTGATTAGACTCAGCTACAAAAGCTACAATGGGAAAGTCAAAGGAACTCAGTGTGGATCTGAAAAAGCGAATTATTGACTTGAACAAGTCAGGAAGTCACTTGGAGCCATTTCAAAGCAGCTACAGGTCCCAAGAGCAACTGTGCAGACACTTATACGCAAGTATAAAGTGCATGGAACAGTTGTGTCACTGCCACGATCAGGAAGAAAACGCAAGCTATCACATGCTGCCGAGAGGAGATTGGTCAGGATGGTCAAGAGTCAACCAAGAATCACCAAGAAGCAGGTCTGCAAGGATTTGGAAGCTGATGGAACACAGGTGTCAGTCTCCACAGTCAAGCGTGTTTTACATCGCCATGGACTGAGAGGCTGCCGTGCAAGAAAGAAGCCCTTGCTCCAGAAAAGGCACCTTAAGACTCGGCTGAAGTTTGCTGCTGATCACATGGACAAAGATAAAACCTTCTGGAGGAAAGTTCTCTGGTCAGACGAAACAAAAATTGAGCTGTTTGGCCACAGCACCCAGCAATATGTTTGGAGGAGAAAAGGTGAGGCCTTTAATCCCAGGAACACCATGCCTACTGTCAAGCATGGTGGTGGTAGTATTATGCTCTGGGGATGTTTTGCTGCCAGTGGAACTGGTTCTTTGCAGAAAGTAAATGGGATAATGAAGAAGGAGGATTACCTCCAAATTCTGCAGGAAAACTTAAAACCATCAGCCCGAAGGTTGGGTCTTGGGCGCAGTTGGGTGTTCCAACAAGACAATGACCCAAAACACACATCAAAAGTGGTAAAGGAATGGCTAAACCAGGCTAGAATTAAGGTTTTAGAATGGCCTTCCCAAAGTCCTGACTTAAACCCCATTGAGAACATGTGGACAGTGCTAAAGAAACAGGTTCATGCAAGAAAACCATCAAATTTAGCTGAACTGCACCAATTCTGTCAAGAAGAGTGGTCAAACATTCGACCTGAAGCTTGCCAGGACCTTGTGGATGGCTACCAAAAGCGCCTAGTTGCCGTGAAAATGGCCAAGGGACATGTAACCAAATACTAATGTTGCTGTATGTATATTTTTGACCCAGCAGATTTGGTGACATTTTCAGCAGACCCATAATAAATTTATGAAAGAACCAAACTTTATGACTGTTTTTTGTGACAAACATGTATGTGTTCCGATCACTCTATCACAGAAAAATAAGAGTTGTAGAACTTATTGAAGACTCAAGACAGCCATAACATTGTGATTTTCTACAAGTGTATGTACACTTTTGACCACAACTGTAAGTCAATACTGGAAGCATTTATTGACTGATCTCAAAAGTATTGGCTCACAAAAGCAAGTGCACACTTTAAACAATACATAGTAACAACATGGCAACAACAAGTAGACAAATTGTCGAGAGAAGGGGATCTTTAGAACTACATTTTCTGGAGTGTAGGATATCACCAAAGTAACGCTGTTCCAAATAAGTGAAATAACAAGTGAGGCTTGAGATGGTCTGTGCATCTTGGCTTTGCACATTGAAGACCAAACCAGAATGATGAGGTGCTTCTAAGTTTAACTAAAGAATTCTGATAAACGCATTAATTATTACTTCAAAAAGGATGAATTGGAATTTTGTGCACCAGAGCATAAATCACAACAAGCTAGCAGGAGCTTTTGACAGAGGCTACTGGAAACATTGATACAAGTTATTGGTAATAAGCAATTTGTATAGTCTTCCATATTCTGCCCACTTGTATAGATTTGTGAAAATGAACATGAACAGTGATAGACATTTTGCATGAAAACAGCATTTGAAAATATTTTTTAGAAAAGGTTAACACAGTTATCTGTATGGCTTTGTAAACGTTAATAACCATATTCTTGTCAATTGTATAGATTACATGAACAGATTTTTTTTTTACTTTTTCTGATTGAAAAAAATATAACTATTTAAAACAACATCAACTGTGAACTGATTGAGTGTGTGTGTGTGTGTGTGTGTGTGTGTGTATGTGAGTGAGTGAGTGAATAACTAAGTGAAAGAGAGAGAGAGAGAGAGAGAGAGAGACTACATTACTTGTACTGAAACTGTGCTCTTCTCTCTTTCAATGACTTGTCATTGAAATCAGGCATGTTGGGGACTAGCTCCCTCTAATGGAAAGCATGGACAGTGCATTTAGACGTTCCTGGCCCATTGAATTTCACAGGAATGTCTTAACTTGCGTCAGAGTTGAGAAACATCTCTCAGCTTCAGCTTTTGTCATGGGAGTAGTTATGAGGATCCAGAGAGTCCCAGTCTCAGAGAATGTCTTCTGGAAGTTGGAGCTCATCAGAAGCTGGTACAGTGCCAGTGCACCACAGCAGCCCTTGAATTTAGGATTATCATAGATCAGAGAGAGTTCTGTCTTGAGCTTTGCCTTGTTCAGCATGGGGTATGCGTTCACAGTGGCATTCAGAGGCTCATCAGGACATGTATACCTTTCAAACACTTGTGCTTGCAGTAAGGTAGCACTCACAAGGTGGCCAGTGAAAGAGAACCTTGCTTTGGTGTGATCAAGGATGATGTCACAGACCTCTTCAGACAGCCTCTGCTTCTCCTCTTCTCTCAAAGCCGTTCTGGGTCTTTTGGCTCCTGTTGCTTCTTGCAACTGCTGTTGAGAGGAGTCCCTAAAGGCAAACAGACCAATGTTTTTGTTAGGCTATGTACAGTACTGTAGTCTATACAGTACAGGTATATGCAATTTATCCACGTATAGTACAAATATTTCAGTTCCACATAAAATGGGCAGGGATGCATAAAGTCTTTAGTGTTTAAGTTAGCCTGTGTCTCACCTAGCCTGGATGTTTAGCACAGTATACAGTGGTGCTCATAAGGTTATGAGCCCATGCTAAAGTTGACTTAAAAGAGGAATAAAAGAAAAAAGAAAATTTGTCTCCTTAAAAGTTGGATTTTCCTATTGTTTTAATTAAGGCATTAAGATCAATATCCAAAAGATGATTTTTTTCCTTTTAGTCAACTATAGCATGGGTTCATACACTTATAAGCACCACTGTACAGTACACACAGTATATAAAGTAAGCTAGATTGTACCAAAGGCCATATATAATGAGAATAATTTAATTTCTAACACATGCATACATTTTCAAAAAAAGATCTCCTTTTTAATCTTACCTTATGGCCTACACACTGCTTGTGAAGCTGTTGAGGGCACATTTGATGAAGACAGCATCGATGTCCTTCTTCTAGAGCTTATGGTACAGAATGTCGACCTAGGGCATGATTTTTGTGAAAAAGCCACAGGAAAAAAAATGAAATCTTCATCCTGTAGCATCCTCACGTAGCCAGATGCCTCTCTCACTGTGGGCTGGTCAAATGAACCCAATGAACCCATTCCAATGGATTCAAAACATTGTACGACAGTGATCATGACTCTGCTGTTGAAGTTCCACCGTGTTGATGAAGCTCTGGGTAGTCTTCAGTCTGGTCAACAATGCTGGTGCGAAAAAAAGTTGCAAGCCTGCTCAGATCAGAAATGAAAATTTTCACTTTTTGATGCGAGAAGTAGCTTGCTGCATGATCAAATTTAGCTGATGTGCATTGTTATGGACAAAATGGGCATTCTTTTCTGCACACTAGCCTTCTCTTCTCTCATCACACTGGCTCCATCATAAGCCTGCGCAATGAGGTTGACTTTCTCGTCGATGGCAAAAAAGCCGTTCAGCCTCTCCAACAGCACACTGGCGATTGAGATTGAGTCCATGATGGGAAGAAACTCAAAAAAGCGCTCCTGTACTTTATGGTTGCTATCGATGTACCAGTTGTGTCTGTGTAGAAACGTCCAATGTCTCGTCAGCTTGGATGACTTCATCTCCTCCACAAGACCGCTGTTTCTATCATGGATAAGACCCCCACTGCTCTGCCAGAGGAGGAGCACTTCTCTAAGAGGCTCCGACAGCTTTGTGGTCGCACAGACCGCTAAAAGAAATCCTTCCTACCACAGGCAATAAAACCTATTACAATTACACTCATCACTGGGTGCTGATAAGACTCTGAGACATCACAACACATCCATCCATCCATCCTTCCATCTTCATCCGCTTATCCGGTATTGGGTCGCGGGGGCAGCAGTTCCAGTAGGGGACCCCCAACTTCCCTTTCCAAGCCACATCAACCAGCTCCGACTGGGGATCCCGAGCGTTCCCAGGCCAGGTTGGAGATATAATCTCTCCACCTAGTCCTGGGTCTTCCCTGAGGCCTCCTCCCAGCTGGATGTGCCTGGAACACCTCCCTAGGGAGGCGCCCAGGAGGCATCCTTACCAGATGCCCGAACCACCTCAACTGGCTCCTTTTGACGCGAAGGAGCAGCGGCTACTCAGACAGAGCTTCTTACCCTATCTCTAAAGGAGACGCCAGCCACCCTCCTGAGGAAACCAATTTCGGCCGCTTGTACCCTGGATCTTGTTCTTTCGGTCATGACCCAGCCTTCATGACCATAGGTGAGGGTAGGAACGAAAATTGCCCGGTAGATCGAAAGCTTTGCCTTCTGGCTCAGCTGCCTTTTCGTCACAACGGTGCTGTAAATGGCATGTAATACCGCACCTGCTGCTCTGATTCTCCGACCAATCTCATGCTCCATGGTCCCCTCACTCGCGAACAAGACCCCAAGGTATTTAATAGAGATGAGCCGGATACTCGGCTGAAACAAGTATCCGGTACGGATAAAGCACTTTTGCCGAATACAAGTATTATACGAGTAATACGAGTCAATATCTGTGCTCAGATTGAATAAAAATCCTATTGGGTATCTGAGTGCGTAGCGTTCGGTGATAGTCACACCCCCCCTACACACACACTCACTCACACGCAGAACACTGAGAAGAGAACAGCTCTCTCCCTCTCCCTCAGTCACTCAGGTCCGCGGGTCTTTTCCATTAACGTTTAGGGTTTCTTCAGCTTCAGGTTCGTTTTTTACTTCGGTTTGTAGTACTTACTTAACCAGTAGATTTCTGGTAACGGGGTTTCAGACGGTGCGTGGTAGAATGCAACTCGCGTTGCGTCTCTGCCGTTGAAGATTTTTTTTTTTAAACCTCTGCCTTCAATCTATTTGATCCGTAGAACACAGTCCGCCCCCTCTCTCTCTTACTTACTCTCACACACACACACACACACCTGGTGTGGGAATAAAAAAAATAAAAAAATCACACTGATCATAAAAAAATTAAAAGTTAAAAAAAGAAAGTTAAATTATTAAGTATGAAAACTCTTGTTCATTACATTTTACTTCATAATTTCAACCGCATGTGTTGTATTCATTGTTGCAAAACTTGTTCTGTATGTAGTTCGTTTGTTACCATGACACTACACTAACACCACTAATCTCAAGCTCAATGCTGATGCTGTCATGGAAATAGTTTTCTAATCAGCTATAAATATAACAATTTCTGATCAACCCATATCAATTGCATGCTTAAAATAAAATACTGGTTAAAGCCCCGCCCATTTCAAGACAACCTTACCCACTTCCAGGTTAAATTCTGTCCCGCTGAGTCCGAGTACAGATACAGATAATTCATGTGGTAAACAGATACAGATACAGATAATGCTGTACTCGCTCATCCCTAGTATTTAACCTCCTTCACTTGGGGTAAGGACTCACACCCTACCTGAAGAAAGCACTCCATCGGTTTCCTGCTGAGAACCATGGTCTCAGATTTAGAGGTGCCAGCCGCTTCACACTCGGCTGCGAACCGATCCATTGAGTGCTGAAGGTCACAGACCGATGACGCCATCAGGACCACATCATCTGCAAAAAGCAGAGATGAAATCCTGAGCCCACCAAACTGCAGCGTTTAAAGCATGATGCTTTAAACGCTTCAGATGGAAAGATATTCGTCCGTTTGTCCGTTGTTCATTTCTAAAGAAACACAACAATGTATAAAAGGCTCCATTACCTTGTATCTCACGTTATGGCTCCGTAGTAGACCTTTTTATAAAAATAGGCTGATTGTGTTATAACGACGCAACTTACTGTCGCATGATCGACAAATCACCATATATTGCCAGGAGAAGCTCAAAGACAGTTTGGACTTCCACTAGCTGTTTAGGTTTAATTACTAATCTTAACTAGCATGTTAGTTATCAGTAATTAGCCTGAGCCTATGTTTATGTTAACTAGCATGTTAGTTAGCAGTAATTAGCCTGTGCCGATGTTAATGTTAACTAGCATGTTAGTTAGCAGTAATTAGCCTGTGCCTGTGTTAATGTTAACTAGCATGTTAGTTAGCAGTATTTAGCCTGTGCCTATGTTAATGTTAACTAGCATGTTAGTTAGCAATAATTAGCCTGTGCCTATGTTAATGTTAACTAGAATGTTAGTTAGCAGTATTTAGCCTGTGCCTATGTTAATGTTAACTAGCATGTTAGTTAGCAGTAATTAGCCTGTGCCTATGTTAACGTTAACTAGAATGTTAGTTAGCAGTATTTAGCCTGTGCCTATATTAATGTTAACTAGCATGTTAGTTAGCAGTAATTAGCCTGTGCCTAAGGTACCTCCTAACATATACCTACCCTCTCCGTCTCTGCTGATTGGGAATGATTGAGATTTCTCTTGCACAGCTACCAGAAGACTTACAACTTTCAGAGAGGTTGCTCACGTCACATCTACGTCTTCAAGCTTAGTTTGAGGCTGCGCAGTAACGCTCAGCCATCATCGGAAAAGAGCTTCTATTAGACTTCACTGGTCTCCGTCCAGAGCAACGGGATCTGTTGGTCTCTTTCTTTAACTGTCTATGGAAAGCTCTGATATTTGAAAAAACAATATTTCACGAGAAAGCTATTTTCAACCTGACTGAAATTGCCCCAAAAGGGGCGGGGCCATTTGAAGCACGACTTTAGTTGGAATACTGAGAACGACGACCGCCTCAGTGAGGACATTTTAGCCCCACTGTAATTAACAAATATGGTTAACTCAGATGTTAAAATTGCGCATTAAATCACGATTAAGCAAATTAAGTGGACATAAATCCAAAACCAAAAAAAAGTGCTTGCTAAGAACTGAGCTGTCCTCAGTTTCCCATGTACATGATAGCAGAACAGAAATTGTTCTTTCACTGTTTGACCTGGAGTCCCAATTGACCAAATAACACGACCAAATCCAAAAATGCCAAATCTTTAGCTCTAGTAATTGAGTTTGTAGCACCAGAGTCAAGTAAAAAGGTGAGTGGAACCCAGTTAACTTTACACTTAATAGAAGGCAGTTTTCTTGTAGGCTTCAGAAGAAAACATACTGTAAGTTCGTCTAATATCTTAGATTCCTTTTCAGAACTTTCAAACTTATCAGTTTTTGCACAGAAAAACAGCATTTCTTCATTACATGAAGCGAGTGTGTGTGGTTGCAATACCTTCCTCATCCAGTTTTGGACTTAGTCAATCAGAGTTCAGAGAAGGTTGTTGTGCTCATCATTTTGTCCACACTACACGCCTCGGCCTTCTCTGCCGTGTCTGGGGCCTCCTCTGGCTTGACCAGGCCCTTCCCGCGCTCCATATGTTGCCCACCAGCCTGTTGTAACATGCAGACAGATGCTTCAAACGTGGTTTTCTCGCGTATTCGTTGGGCTTTCCACCTGACGCAGGTGTGACGGATGCTGGCGGTCACACAGTATACACATTATATATTTTTATTTTTTTGTCATAAGTCTTCCAATGTCTTAAACATTTCAGTTCTATAAACTGCAAATTGGTTCCTTTTAATTTTCCCTTTAAATTGTGTCGTAACATTTTTAATTTTATTTCACTTACTGAACCATTCCCAGGAAATCCGAAGTTGGATAACCAGTACGATAGCCAGACGTCACCGGTTTGGCTGGATCTGTCCCCGGAAATGTCCCCGGATTTCATTGTGACTGACAGACCCGATATTGGAATGAAAGAAAGAAAACACTGACCAAACGTAGCTGATAGTCGCACAGCCGCAGCCTCAAAACAGCCAGAGCCAGCGCTGCTCAGAGCTCAGAGATGTTTTAGAAAGCCGTATTTTACGATGCTAAAATGACTGATTGTTTACATGGAGTCTGGTGGGTTTAGCGAACGCAATTTTGCGGACTTTTATGTTTTAAAAAAGGATCTTAATCTTTAACAGGAAGGTCGACCGCCTTAGAAATCCTTTCCATAATGTTGTCAGACACTTAAAATATTAATCGGAGTCTGTCAGTAGCAAAATAAGCACTTTTATGAACGTAAATACAAGCTGGACAATTATCCTATTAACTTACACTGTAGCTTGTTTCTCTGCTGCAGCAATCTCGTTTAATACTGCGTCCATGTCAAAGGAAAATATTTCCTCATTAGTCAAACATGACGTGTTTTGGAGGTTATAAGCTTCTGAGCTGAAAATGTCCCTGTATTTTGTCTGAGAAATCTGGTCACCTTACCGTAAACCCAATTATATACCGTAATTCCTCAAATAAAGACCGGTAGTCAACTAAAAGCCGGGCCTCTGATAGTGGCCGGGGGCATGCTCAACACAGACAAATAAAGGCCGGCTCACATGGAGTGAGCAGAACCATCTACGTGACAAAGACTAATGAGCTGGTGGTGGACCTAAGGAGAGCCAAGGCAGCAGTGAGCCCTGTTTCCATCCAGGGGGTCAGTGTGGACATTGTGGAGTACTACAAATACCTGGGAGTGCACTTGGACAATAAACTGGACTGGGCCAAGAACACTCAAGGCAAGGCAAGGCAAGGCAAGGCAGCTTTATTTGTATAGCACATTTCAGCAACAGGGCAATTCAAAGTGCTTTACACAAAATCAGTTAAAAAAAAACAGTTAAAAGAAAATAAAACCGATAAAACACAGAAGAAACAGTTCAAAATAAAAACAGATAAAACACAAGAATAAAAGTTACAGTGCAGTATAAGAGATTAAACATGAAAGAAATGAACATCATTTAAATCAGGCAACATCAAAAGAAAAGTCTTCAGCGTTGATTTAAAAGAACTGAGAGTAGCAGCAGACCTGCAGGTTTCTGGGAGTTTATTCCAGATATGAGGAGCATAGAAACTGAAAGCTGCTTCCCCCTGTTTAGTTCTGACTCTAGGAACAGAAAGTAGACCTGTCCCAGATGACCTTAGAGGTCTGGGGGGGTCATAGTGTACTAGCAGATCAGAAATGTATTTTGGGCCTAAACCGTTTAGTGATTTATAAACTAGCAAAAGAACTTTGAAATCAATTCTTTGGGGCACAGGAAGCCAGTGTAAGGACTTCAGACCTGGAGTGATGTGATCCAGTCTCTTGGTCTTAGTGAGGACTCGAGCAGCAGCGTTCTGAATCAGCTGCAGCTGTCTGATTGATTTTTTAGGGAGACCTGTAAAGACCCCGTTACAGTAGTCCAGTCTACTGAAGATGAAAGCATGGACAAGTTTTTCCAAGTCTTGTTGACACATAAGTCCTTTAACCCTTGATATATTCTTAAGGTGATAATAGGCTGACTTTGTAATTGTCTTAATGTGGCTGTTAAAATTCAGGTCAGAGTCCATCACGACACCAAGATTTCTGGCTTTGTCTGTTATTTTTAACATTGTTGTTTGAAGCTGAGTGCAGACTTTTAATCGTTCCTCTTTTGCTCCAAAACAACCACCTCAGTTTTTCCCTCATTTAATTTCAGAAAGTTCTGGCACATCCAGCCGTTAATTTGTTCAATGCACTTAGTCAGTTTTTGTATTGGACTATAGTCCCCTGGCGATAAGGTTATGTAAATTTGTGTGTCGTCATAACTATGGTAACTTATTTTGTTGTTTTCCATAATCTGAGCCAGTGGAAGCATGTAGATGTTAAACAGAAGAGGCCCCAGAATGGCGCCTTGGGGAACTCCGCACGTCATATTTGTACGCTCAGATGTATAATTACCTATTGACACAAAGTAATCTCTATTCTGTAAGTAGGATTCAAACCAGTTTAGTACTGAGCCGGAAAGGCCAACCCAGTTTTCCAATCGGTCTAGTAATATGTCGTGGTCAACCGTGTCAAATGCAGCACTGAGATCAAGTAATACTAAGACGGAAATTTACAGTGGATGTCATTAAAGACCTTAACGAGAGCCGTCTCAGTGCTGTGGTGTGGTCGGAAACCCGACTGAAAGGTATCAAAACTGTTGTTTAGTGACAAGAAATGGTTGAGTTGTTGAAAAACTGCTTTTTCAATGATTTTACTTAAAAAGGGAAGGTTTGATATCGGCCTATAGTTGCTCATTAGCGATGTGTCTAGATTGTTCTTTTTTAAGAGTGGTTTGATTACTGCAGTTTTCAGGGCCTGTGGAAAGATTCCTGAAAGAAGAGACATGTTCACAATCTGTAGAAGATCAGAAGCTAAACAATTTGAGACATTTTTGAAAACACCCGTTGGTAGAATATCAAGGCAACAGGAGGAGGTTTTCAGATGTTGTATAATGTCCTCCAGGTTTTTATGGTTGATCGCATGAAATTCTGTCATATTGGAACTAGTTTTGCTTAAACACTGTGACAACACATATCCTGTACTTGATATGGAGGCACTGACTGTTTGCCTAATCTTCTGAATTTTATCTTTGAAGAAGGAGGCAAAGTCATTGCAGGCCTTGGTAGATAAAAGTTCAGATGCTACTGGTACTGGAGGGTTTGTTAACCTATCGACAGTAGCAAACAAAGCACGTGAATTATTATTGTTTCTAGAGATAATATCAGAGAAGAAGGACCGCCTTGCATTCCTCAGTTCCAAATTATAAATGCGAAGTCTCTCTTTATAGGCGTTATAATGGACCAGGAGATTTGTTTTTCGCCACCTTCGTTCAGCTTTTCGACACTCTCTTTTTTCTGTTCTCACCAGTGGGACATTTCTCCATGGAGACCTTTTCTTACCAGAGACAACTCTGACCTTAGTGGGAGCAATGGCATCAATAACATTTGTAATTTTACAGTTGAAATTATCTACAAGCTCAGTGACTGAGAGCCCCGAGAGGAATAAATGTTTCACTGGTGTTTTCAGTGATATACCGTTTTCTGACTATCTTTGTTTGGACACTTTTGGGCACTCAAGCCCTCTACAGGAAGGGCCAAAGCCGTCTCTATTTTCTGAGGAGGCTGAGGTCCTTCAACATCTGCAGGACAATGCTGAGGATGTTTCATGAGTCTGTGGTGGCCAGTGCAATCCTCTTTGCAGTTGCATGCTGGGGCAGCAGGCTGAGGGTAGCGGACGCCAACAGACTCAACAAACTGATCCGCAAGGCCAGTGACGTCGTGGGGGTGGATCTGGACTCTCTGTCGGTGGTGTCAGAGAGGAGGATGCTGTCCAAACTACATGCCATCTTGGACAATGTCTCGCACCCACTCCATGGCTTGCTGCTACCTCACAGGACCACTTTCAGTGATAGACTCATTCTCCCAAAATGCACCACAGAGTGCCACAGGAAGTCATTCCTGCCTGTAGCCATCAAACTTTATAACTCCTCCCTCTAAGTGTCTTGACACACAGACACTTAGAGAGGTTGAAACTGGACAATATTATCTGTATTATCTGTTTTGTGCAATAACACTGGACTGAAATGTGAGCAATACTCAACTGCTACAATTATTATTATTATTATTATTATTATTATTATTATTATTATTATTATTATTACTTTTCACCAATTCCTTAATTATGTCAATTATGTAAATACTGTATAATAATAACATTCCTTTAACTATGTAAATACCGTACATATCCAAACTCGTTATATTTCTTTATTGCTTTATTTATATTTCTACTCTATATTTCTAATATTTCTGCAACTGTAACACAGAGTTTCCTTCGGGATCAATAAAGTATTTCTGATTCTGATTCTGATAATGTATAGATAAGTAGTGTTGTGAGCAAAATTTACAGCTGGATATATACTGAATATAATATACAGGTGGATATTACTATTACAGAGTTTACAGGTGAATATGTACTATGAATATATATACAGATGGCTATTACTATAAACAGAATGTGAGCATAATATACAGATGACTATTACTACAAACAGAATTTTTACAGATAGAAATATATAATAAGTTTGACTAAAATTACAATGGATTTAAGGTAATACAAATAAAGTTTGGACAGAAACTATCAGAATTAAAGTGCAGTGGAAAGTAATTGCATATTACAGTTAAAATATGGTATTGCAAATGTATATGTAAACAATTGGTACTGTAAATAAACAGTCGGCAGTGCAAATTGACTTTCCAGTCAAGGTAAGTAGTGCAAGATGCAGATATAAACAGTTGTTACTATAATAACAGTCAGCAGTGCAAGTGAATATTATAGTATTGCAAATACCAAAATGGAGGCAGGTGTGAGGAGGAGAGAGAGAGTCTATCAGTATATGAGGGAGTGGGATCAATGAGGATTAGAGTTCAATAAAGAGACAGCTCTGGGGAAAAACTGTTCTTTAGTCTGCTGGTCCTGGTCTGGAGGCACCTGTGAGCCTTCTTGACCAGGCAGGCGGTGTTGGTTGACCAGGACATGTCCACCAAGATGTGGATCTCCAGAAACTTGAAACTGGACACACGCTCAACAGCCATTCCATTGATGTGGATGGTGTCGTGCGTGCCTCTTGACTCTTTTCTGAAGTCCACGATGAGCTCCTTCGTTTTGGTGGTGTTGAGGAGCTGGTTATTTTCAGTGCACCATGTGGCCAGGTGCTTGATCTCAGGTGCTTGTTGTCCGCAAACTTGATGATGGAATTAGATTCGTACACAGGCTGCAGTCGGAGGTGAAGAGGGAGTAGAGAAATGGGCTTAGCACATAGCCCTGTGGCACACCAGTGTTGAGTGTATCGGATGTGGAGCAGTTGGAGGCTGATCGAACATTCTGGGGTCTGTTGGTCAAAAGTCCAAAATCCAGTTGCACATGGAGGTGTTGATGCCCAGGTCTCCAAGTTTGGCTATTAACTTAGCCGGGATGACGGTGTTGAATGCTGAGTCAAGGCTTGAAGTCAACAAACAGCATTTGTGCATAAGTGTTCTTATTGTCCAGATGTGTGAGCACAGTGTGCAGTGCCATGGAAACTGCATCCTCTGTGCTCCTATTGCTACGGTAGGCAAACTAGTGTAAGTCCAATGTGGATGGTAGCGAGTCTTTTAGGTGTGCCAGGACCAGCCGCTCAAAGCACTTCATTACGATGGGTGTGAGTGCTACAGGGCGGTAGTCGTTAAGGCACTTCGGGCTGGAGTGTTTTGGCACTGGCACAATGGAAGTGCATTTAAAACAAAGATGTACAGGTGCTTGGGCAAGAGACAGGTTGAAAATATCTGTAAAAACCCCAGTGAGCTGCTCCGCACATGCCCTGAAGGATGTTATCTGGTCCAGCAGCCTTGTGCGTTTACCACATGAATTATCTGTATCTGTATCTGTATCTGTATCTGTACTCGGACTGGGCGGGGCCTAACCCGGAAGTGGACAGAATTTAACCCGGAAGTGGGTCGGGTTGTCTTGAAATGGGCGGGGCTTTAACTGGTATGTTATTTTAAGCATGCAATTGATATGGGTTGATCAGAAATTGTTATATTTATTGCTGATTAGAAAACTATTTCCATGACAGCATCAGCATTGAGCTTCAGATCAATGGTGTTGTCATGGTAACAAACAAACCATATACCAAACAAGTTTTGCAACAATGAATACAACACATGCGGTTGCAATTATGAAGTAAAATGTAGTGAACAAGAGTTTTCATACTCAATAATATAACTTTCTTTTTTGAACTTTAAATTTTTTTTTGATCAGTGTGATTCTTTTAATCATCATTTTTTAATTTTTCCACACAGACTGTGTTCTACGGATCAAATAGATTGAAGGCAGAGGTTTTTTTTAAATGTCCGACGGCAGAGACGCAACGCAAGTCGCATTCTACCACGCACCATGTCTGAAACTCCATGTTACCAGAAATCTACTGGTTAAGTAAGTACTAAAATCCGAGTAAAAACAAAACTGAAGCTGAAGAAACCCGGAAAAGACCCGCGGACCTGAGTGAGCTGTTCACTTCTCAGTGTTCTGTGTGAGTGAGCAGAGCGCGTGTGTGTAGGGGGGCGCTGTGACTATCACAGAATGCAGACATGGTCCACTACCCAATCCGAGCACAGATATTGACTCGTATTACTCATATAATACTTGTATTCGGCAAAAGTGCTTTATCCGTACCGGATAATCGTTTTAGCCGAGTATCCGGCTCATCTCTAGTAGAAACCTTTCCTGAAGTGATAAATTTGCTCCTGCAGGCCACACCTTGATGGTCTTCACTGATGGCTTCACGCGATTGATAAGAGGTGCATATGAGGAACAAAGAAAGGTGATCTGACTGTCCCAGGTGGGGGTGGGGTGTCGCGACGTAAGCTCCAGCCATGTTTGTGTAAACATGGAAATTACGGTAACTGTGAATTGAGTGAGTTGATGCCAAAAAGGCATCAACTCACTCAATTCACAACATCAGTACTTGTTTTAGTAGTAGCCTACCAACAATAAGGATAATAATTTCTCCTTTTTTATAATCTTTGTCACTCAGTATTTTCATGAATATTCATTAGCCAATTCAAATCACTTTCTAATGAATTCATTTAGTTTTGATCTTATCCCTGCTGCTTGAAATTGCTCCCTTGATCATTGGATCAGTGTGGAATCAGTCAAGAGTCCTCCATGGTTCTGATCCTCTCTCTGAATGCTTTTAAGCGAGGTATGATCTTTGATCCCTGGATAGCAAGTCCTCAGCGACCCACAGAGTCCAATCCCTGCTTCCAACCAATCCTGCTGACAATGCCAGATTGTTGGAAGAAACCTGTTGCAGCGTAGTGTTTTTGAGAGTAAAACAAAAATAAGAGTGTTGAGAACTGAAACTGAGTTTGCTCTTTGAATTTTATTTATAGCTGCAGGTATACAGGAATAACTATTTCACACAGCACAGCAGCACAATGGGGAAAAGTCTTGAACGAGGTAGAAGAAAAAACTGGCTTATATACATCCCAGAGTCTAAGAGCACCCCTTTGTTAACATGACTCAGCATTTCTGACAGACAATCTAAACACATTAGACAGTCTGGTGCCACCCTGCTTCCCCCATCTTCACACCCTTCAGCCCAAGGTTACCAATCCTGTTTATCTCAACTGCCAAGGAGTGAAAGAATGTGCAGAGAGATTACGGAGACCTTGTACCTTATCTAGTCCCGTACGGAAAACAGAAGTCACACAAAAGCTTCCTTTTTCTTTTCAGAATGTGAGAATCAACCATAAAGAGAGACAAAAACAGAAGATTATTAGAATGTAATTTTCCCATTACAACACATATATATATATATATAATTGAACTTTTCACATATTCACATTCAGTTTATCACAATCATTTAACATCTATACACATCTGGAGAGACATGGTTTTCATTGGACAGGAAGGGAGTGGGTAGGAAGGCAAGCGGAGGAAGTTCCTCCTCCTCCTCGCTGTCAGAGGAAAGCTGAACAAATTCTGGCGTCCGCATGGCGATCGGCTTCTTGTAGCCGACGATCAGACACTCGTCCTCGTCTCCGCTCCCGCCGGTGTCATCACTGAGCAGCGGCTTTTTGTAGCCGACAGTCAGACACTGGTCCTCGTCTCCGGTACCATTGCTGAGCAGCGGCTTTTGTAGCCGATTATTAGACACTGGTCCTCGTCTCCGGTGCCGTTGCTGAGCAGCGGCTTTTTGTAGCCGACGATCCGACACTCGTCATCGTCTCCGGTGCCGTCGCTGAGCAGCAGCTTTTTATAGCCGACGATGAGACACTCGTCCTTGTCTCCGGGCTCGCTGGCCAGCGGGCATGCCGTCTCAACACCAGCGGTGGTGTAGGACGGGCCGGGGGTCTCATTGTCCCACGCCGCCTGGCCAAGGCAGCTTCCTGTCTGCATCACGTCGCCCTGGATGGAAAGAAACACACAAAACAAGACTTTAAAGTAATGCCTTTTCCCAACATTTTTGCACTATTTTTGTAGTTTTAAGACTGCTTAAATCGACCAAAGATTTGTCGAAAAAATCTGAAAACAAGACTTTTTTTTTCTCCGTTTTTTGCGCCCCCCTTCCAACATTTTTGCTGCTATGATGTTTTCGTTGCATTTTTTTCCGAAGTGGTGTCGCGATTCAGATTTTCGACCAATGAGCTTTTTAATTTACTTTACGGGATTTCTTTCACCATTTATGGTGCTTTTAACGTTTTAAAAAACAGAAAAAAGACAAACCACAATAATAAAAACATAATTTCACATCCTTTTGGATGGTTATTATCTCCATATCTGTGTCTGTAACATTGGAAAAGCTTGAGCAGATCACGACAAACCACAATGGACCTTTTTTACAGCAGACATTTTGACTTGTCATAGGAGGAAAAGCCCAGCTGAAATTAAAAACCTTAACGATGGCTCAGTTCCATCAAGTGTCCCAGTAAGCTATTTCAGTTAGTCAGCATACACAACACCAGGGCCTCTCCTAAGTGAAATGCATCATCTCGCCGCGGTAATTAGTTTTATATGGGGTTGGAGTCTGACATGATACCTGACCTGCATCTTTGACCGGAGGATGCATGTTAAGTGTGCGCAGTAGCCTACAGCCCATGCACTAGGACTACCTTCTGTTAGAAAAAACAATCACGTGTTCTTTGATTTGATGAGGAAGGAGAGAGGCTAGAGTTCCAATTGAGAATTAACAAAAAAGCATTAATGAAACAGCATGATGAAGATGAAATGACAAAGACAATAAGACACAAAAACAAAACAACACTGCAGCTGACAGATAATCAACATTCTATTGTCTTAGCCTAGTCTAAGACACCAGGGGGTTGGAGACAGAAGGTTACTTCTCGTTGTGAAGCAAAAGGCTTCTTTCTATATGTTTAATGCCAGACTTTACCTGATCAACTCTTTAGAGTCAGAGTAGCCGAGGGGGAAGGAGAAAAAGGGCCGTCTTTATCTACTCTTCACTGAGACAAAGGATGATAATTAAACAGCTTGATATGGAGTCTACACCATTGAATCATTAAATCATATCTTCCTAACCCGACTGCAGCATACATTAACAGAAATACCCTGTTTTCCAAGTATTGTTTTTAACTCTTTAAAATACAAAACTACCCACAACAACTTCATGCATAGGCAACATCTGCTGGAGTAAGGATGAGGAAATATTTAATAAGTAAACTTTACCTTTAATTTATGGGGGAGCTGCGCAACTTTCTGTGTCAACGCGACATTCTCCGATGCCCAAGGTATGTCCACCGAGGATCTCGTCTCAACCAAATCTACATGGCTCGCAAGGATGGCAAAATAATCACGTCTCTGGACTGTGTGTGTGTGTGTGTCTCTGTCTGTGTGTGTGTGTGTGTGTGTGTCTCTGTCTGTGTGTGAGTGTGTGTGTGTGTCTCTGTGTGTCTGTGTGTGTGTGTGTTTGCTCTACCAGTTTCTCTCCACTGGCCAATGTGATTTCATAAAACTTTTCATAAAACCCTTCCAACATGTCCCAAACTGAACTTCCGTGAACTTGAGCGACAAGGAATCATCGTCCAATACGTACCTACCTTCTCCGGCTCGGGTCACACCAACATTTCCTTTAGTTTTTTAGAATTTTCTTTTGTGTTTTTTGAAATGCTTTCCCTTTATGACCTTAAGGGCCACCGTAGTAAATCACTTGTAGAGACAACAACATCTGCTGTTCGTTGCCTTGCGACACGTTGTGGAGAAATGCAGAACAGAACATAGACTATATATATATATATATATATATATATATATATCAACTCCTGGGTCTTCGAATTTGTTTGAATTACTTTATTGCAGCTTTCCCCCCCACCTGATATACAAAGATAACCAACATAGAACAACATAACTAAAATAATGTTCTAACATGTATCTGGGAAACTTATAGTATTTTATTGATTCATCATTTCATTTTTATCAATTTATTCATTTTTGTAGTATGTATTTACATTTAGACACACAGCATATACATGTATGAAATCTGTGTCATAATGTAAGAAATCATGGAATGGTTAAATTTAAACAAATAAGAACACACCCATACAATATAGTAAGATTCCGTGAATTATGTGTAGCGTAACACCCCTATGTTTAACATATAACTTAAAAGTGAAAAAGTCCAAAGAAAATATATAACAGCTTTGACAATGTCTCCTTTTTGTTATTATGAATATGTATTGCCGCCACATGAAGACCAAATGTGAAAGGTATTTTTTCTGGTGCCGCTGTCACGTATACAAAGATTGTTTGTCACCAGCGTAGGGGAAGTTCCCTTTCTTTCAATCACAGTTATCAGGTGGTGGAGTGTTTTTTGTGGAATAGTCACAGCAGCTGCATTGTTGGTTAAAGACCAGATTATTTTGGCACTTTTGGATGTAGGTTCTTCCATCCCAACAATTGTAAAAAGAATTTGGGTCAGGGTTGGTGTATTGCCCATTGCTCTTTCCTTTACAGAAGTTATCAGTTGGATTGGTCTCGGGATAGTCACAGCAGCTGCATTTTGGGTTAAAGACCAGATTTGATGGGCAGTTTTGGGGGTAGCCGAATCCATTAGCACAATTGTAAAAAGAACGTGGGTCAGCAGGGTTGGGGTATAGCCCACTGATCTTTCCCTTACAGAAGTTTGGTGTATTTTCTGTGGGTGGAATTGTACGTTTTGTAGTGGGTGGAGTTGTAGGTTTTGTAGTGGGTGGAGTTGTACGTTTTGTAGTGGGTGGAGTTGTAGGTTTTGCAGTGGGTGGAGTTGTAGGTTTTGCAGTTTGTAGTTTAGTGGTAAACTGAGTTACATCATAGTCACAGCAGCTGCATTTTGGGTTAAAGACCAGATTATTTTGGCACTTTTGGATATAGGTTCTTCCATCCCAACAATTGTAAAAAGAATTTGGGTCAGCAGGGTTGGTGTATTGCCCATTCCTCTTTCCTTTACAGAAGTTATCAGTTGGATTGGTCACGGGGTAGTCACAGCAGCTGCATTTTGGGTTAAAGACCAGATTTGATGGGCAGTTTTGGGGGTAGCCGAATCCATTAGCACAATTGTAAAAAGAACGTGGGTCAGCAGGGTTGGGGTATAGCCCACTGATCTTTCCCTTACAGAAGTTTGGTGGCACTGTAGCTGTATCCGTGAGGCCAGGATATCCTGAAGGAATCAGATCAGAGAGTCATATTGTGTTAACTGTTCTTTAACCCTGTTTGATCATAAATTCATATCCCTGCTGAGATTCTATACAGAAAGAGCATCCATTGTCATTCTGCAAAGTCAATAAGATAAGAATCAGAATCAGAAATACTTTATTAATCCCCGAAGGGAAACTCTGTGTTGCAGTTGCAGAAATATTAGAAATATAGAGTAGAAATATAAATAAAGCAATAAAGAAATATAACGAGTTTGGATATGTACGGTATTTTAGTTAAAGGAATGTTATTATTATACAGTATTTACATAATTGACATAATTAAGGAATTGAAATGGTGAAAAGTAATAATAATAATAATAATAATAATAATAATAATAATTGTAGCAGTTGAGTATTGCTTACATTTCAGTCCAGTGTTATTGCACAAAGCAGATAATACAGATAATATTGTCCAGTTTCAACCTCTCTGTCTGTGTGTCAGACACTTAGAGGGAGGAGTTATAAAGTTTGATGGCCACAGGCAGGAATGACTTCCTGTGGCGCTCTGTGGTGCATTTTGGAAGAAGAGGCAGTCCCTCCAGGCAGAGGCAGTCCCTCCAGGATGTCGCGATTGTGCCAATTCACACAAATTCAACCAATCACCGTGACTTTGGTGCAACACGCAATTTTGACCAATCACTGCAACCTTTGGGCAAATTTGACCAATAATAACCAGAGTTTCCCTCGAGTTCACCCAATCCCAGCAGTCCCACCTGCCAGACTTTGTATCAGTATGTGACTCTGACAGCCAATGACCAGGCGGGTTGATGTCACATGTACATGATGTGCAAATTCATTTCCTTGTTTCTGCTATGAAGATGAGACGTGTTTAACTTGTTTACCAATAAAACATACAGTGAAAAACGGTGCAAAACATTCCAGACCGTCCTGCCCAACCTGTATACATTTTAACATCAATGTACGCTGTAATGATTTTCACTATAAAGTCGCTGAAAGCGGCTACTGTTTCAATCCTGTCAGCTCTCTGCAGCGGGGACACACACACAAACACAGACGGTGGATGCTGGACTGGATAAACCAGAGATGAGATGTAGTACAGGATGAACTAAATTGAGGACAGCTACGCACGTTATTGTAAGTGCAATGAGTAAGTTAAAGTACAAAGTCCTTTTTCAAACCGTATGAATGTGTGTCCCAGCCCAGGATAGGAAACTAACTAACAATGGGAAGATCAACAAGCCACTGACAGACATGTTCAAATTTGATTATTTTGTCTTAAATCCACCAGCCATTTTCATAGAGACACATTATATTACATCAACATTTGCAGCATCCAGAGCCTTTTTGGTAAGCGTCCTAGGAAAACTCAGCCTACAGCCTACAAACAAGTTTCCTTTTAATTTTTAAAGAACCATAAAACAATTTTTTTTTGCAACATTCTCTGTCTCCCACAACTTCGTTGAAACAAACACACAAAAAACATTGCAACTATTATCGCAATTGTTTTACAAAATCTCCCTCAACATCAGGCATTTGGGCCACAACAATCTGAAAAAAAGGCTGCGAAATCCTGGAGGGACTGTAGAGGTGATTACATTAATATGAATGACATTAAATTAAATTCACACTAAGAAAAACCACCGCATCACAGGATACGACATGAAGTTTTGAATTTTGGTTACCAAAAACCAGTAGATTTTGTAGGAGGCTGAAAAATGAGTTGCCCTGTTTACATAACTGTCCACCTTCATTTATCTGCTAGTGCTATTAATTATGTTTAAAACATGTTATGAACTTACCCAAGCTGGCGATGATCAAACAGAGACCTTCAAAGTGACAGACTGGTTATTATTTGATAAAAAAATTGTTAAACAAAACCAAAACTATCTGCATGGCTAGATACCACTGGAGGTAAGTGAGAAAATATGCATTACAATAACTTGTCCAGTGTGCCTTACCTGCAGTTAGAGTGAGTTTGCACATGTTGCCACTATGTAGATAAGCAGAAATAAAATGAATTGTATTAACATGCAGATGAAAATATAAACATGAATTGTTTAATTTAATTAATAAACATTATTATCAAAACTATTGCCACACAAATTGCATTTCACATTGGAAAACTGCACATCTTTCCTGTTCAAAATGGTCTTAGAAAGTAGGTCAGTTTCATATTCTGTGGTGTGTCTATCAGTGCCACTTAGCACTTGGCACAGTTTGTAGGTTTATTTAGTATTGCAACTCTTATTTTCATACATGTTACATACACAGCTGATGTGGTTTTGCATTTAAGACGTAGGTATGAGTAACTGATGTAGTCCGCACCCAACTTAAACAATCAATGTTGTCCAAAATAAACACTTAAGTTCTTCATACCACAAACTTTTGGCATATTATTTGTTTTGTAAAAGAAATGTTTCATGTTAGTCAGATAGTTATTACTCAGCATAGTTTAAGTACAGTGATGCTCATAGGTTTACAAGCCCATGCTTAAATTGACTAATAAGAGAAATAAAAAATCTTCTTTTGTAACTAGATCTTAATGCCTTAATTAAAAAAAAGGAAAATCCAACCAATTGTCTTTGTGAATGAATAATGTATAAAATAAATAAATTGATCATCACATTCCCTTCACCATACATAGAGATTGGCATGGGATACTTTCCATAAAATCATCTCTCAGTGCATCTAACTGAAATAAAACCATGCCAATCTCTATGTATGGTGAAGGGTATGTGATGATGGGGGTATTTTAATTCCAAAGGCCAAGGGAACTTTATCAGGATGCATAGTATCCTGGATCCATGAAATAACTGGCCTTTAACAATAAAAATCTGCCTGCCTCTATGGGAGTTTAACATAGGGGGGTGTATACTTATGTCCCTGCATTTTAATGAAGAACATTTATTTATTTACAATGTATTATTCATTCACAAAGAAAATTGGTGTCCTTAAAAGGTTGGATTTTTCCTTTTTTTTTAATTATGGCATTAAGATCAATTTACAAAAGAAGATTTTTTATTCCTCTTTTTAGTCAATTTAAGCATGGGCATGTAAACTTATGACCACCACTGTATCTGCTTTACCCAAATCAATTTGAAAGTAAAGTCATAATATTGGCATGAAAACGCAACTGTACCATCACATAGTCAGACCCAGGCTGCTGCTTGAGAAATTATACTATTTTACAGCACCAATGATATTTTCACTTACCTTTATCAGGATGGTGGGTAAAGATTCAAGCAGTGATTAAACAGCACCTGTAATCATTAAAGAACACAATCAAAACTCTAAATACACAAATGTCATTAAAACGGAAAGAAATGAGTGATCAGAATTTAGATAAAATATGAATTAAAACAATATCAAAGGTATAGGGAGCAGAAAGAACATGGCGCTCAGATCAGGAGGGATTTGACTGAACAGGTTGGTGACTGTATGATTATAATAAATCAAGTATAATTAATAATTCCCTGCATCATGCAAAAAAAATTTATGACTGAAAATGATCACATGTACATTATTGGGACCACAAACAATATTAATAAAAACATTAGAAAGCTACAGCAAAATATAAAGAGAAAGCAGGTAGGATATAACAATATACATAGCAACAACAAAGAAATCAAATAAAATGTAGTTTGTTAAAATCAGAGTAAAAGGGATACTTACAAATGTAGTGGTGAAAGAAGCGTATTGTGTCTGATGGATGGCTGATGGATGTCTGGTGGATGTGTGGCTGAGCAGTTTATATTGGGTAGACAGCTGAGGAGCTGGTAAACAGGGTTGGAATAATTACTCCAAGTTCCTGTATTTCTTGGCCACTTGCTAATAGAATTCCTTCAATCAACAAATATTTCTTAAACAATATCATTTGTAAGAAGTGGTTAATTACAGTGAGCTGTCAGCATGTGGCAATTACCTAGGGAGGTAATTGCTGCATTGTTGGATGCAATTGTTCTAATTAATGTCCTAATTATACTCTTATTGTAACTTGGTACAAAAGGTCAGTCACCTCATGCCATGACCTTGTTACTTTGATTTCAAATTGGATTTGCAAAAATAGTATGATAGCACCATGTTTAAATTTCTGTCTGTTGAAGGTTTTCTTTCGGGGGACTGAGAACCCTGCAGTCATCATTACTAATGTGCACTAGAGACTGAATCAGAACACTTACAAAAACTTGAAATTGATAAATTAAGTAAAGTATGTAGCTAATGTATGTAGGTTAAGAACATCAAAACAGCGGCACACAACACAGCGGCATAACTTTATACCTGCCTGGAGGCATTATGTTTTGGGGTTTTCTGCACATCCGTCCATCCGCCCATCTGTCCATCTGGTGCTACCCCGAACTGGCTATGTACTCTGCTAAAAGAGTCGCTGCAACCTTTGGTTTTAGTTCAACAGATTTATTGACGTCCAGATCCTGCCTTGAATACAGTGCTTATTGCTTGCTTGTGTTATTGTGTGTGTGGTGTGTGTGGTTTTCTGTAAAATAAAGAAATACAGAAAATATACAGTAAATATAAAATGTACATAATGAATGCACATATACAAATAAAGAACAATAAGCAACTCCCTCTGCAATATACATAATTGCTAAGTAATAAATAGTTGCGGTGCAAACAACCAGACAATGCCGGATAGCAATGGAAACCAACACAATTCAGCATAGCAAAGCATACAGGTTTCATCATGCAGTTATATCTATTAGCCACTAGATGGCGCTCTAAGACCATAAATGAACATAACCGCAGCATGTGAATTACGCGCTGAAATGCGCTTCAACAAACTAGCAACACCATAGCGAGTGCAACAGCTGAATTAATCCTCAACAGGAGTGTTATTAACACATGTAGAACGCTGTACTAACATGCAGCCATTAATAAAGTATCAACTATTCTGAACTTAGCATTACGGTAGGCATTAGCATGCTATCCTGAACTCCGATAAGAAAGATACTATCATGTTGACTTACACAAATGAAAATACATGCTAAACTAGCATGAACATAACATTGTGCACTTACGTTCTCAATAACACACACGGCAACACAACAGAAGATTTACACATGTAACGTGCAACTTTAGGAGCAGCTGTGCTCATGTCCGCAGCAAACTACAACAGAAATGGTGAAAACTGTGCATGTGTGCAAATGCGTGAGTCCAAGGAGTGACGTATGTACATCAGTCCAGCAGGGAGTTTTCTACAGCCGCCCCCGGATTTGTGGGATGAATGCGCAGCAACAGGAAGGTTGCTGCTGGGCTAGGGAGCACTGGTATCTCCGTCGTCAGGCATCCTTGGGAGCTCTATCAGTTTGGCAACAGGGCGTGTGTAGAGTTTTCCCTTGATGTTGATCTCTGCAGTGCGTACCTTGCCGTTGTCGCTGTGGATGATCCGGGTGATACGTCCAATAGGCCATAACGCCCTCGGAAGCTGTGCGTCAACCACCATAACGACAGCATCCGCTGCCAGAGCTGTAGTTGAGTTCCGCCATTTCTGACATGGTTGGAGACCAGGGAGATACTTGCGGGTGAACTGACCCCAGAAATGGTCAGCAAGTATCTGGCTGTATCGCCAGCGGCGGCGTCCTAGCAGGTCGCTGGAGCCATACACAGCTTGAGGCAGCGAAGCATCCTCATCCGATAAGCAGGAAATTAGGGGTCACAGGATCAGGATCTGCAAGATCCGATGAAGCATAGCCTAACGGCTTGGAATTGAGTATTTCCTCAATTTCAATTAGGACGGTCAGTAAGACCTCCTCAGGGATGGCCTGGTCCTTCAGGATGGTTTGGAGAGATGCCTTCACAGATTTAATTTCTCTCTCCCATGTTCCACCAAAGTGTGGTGCCAGAGGCGGGTTAAATCTGAATGTGATGCACTGTGTTGCCAACTTTTCCCTGAGCGATAGTTTGAGTGCCTCAAACGCTTCCTGAAGTTCTTTGTCCCCACCGCGGAAGTTGGTGCCTCTGTCGTATAAGATCTCAAAGGGTTCCCTCTTCGTGCAACGAAACGGCGGAGAGACAAGAAAAATGATTCGGTGTCCATACTAGGCAGTAAGTCAAGGTGAACACACCTGGTAGTGAGACACTTGAACACGATGCCCCAACGTTTCTCCTGTTGCTGTCCTATCTTGACCATCAGAAGGTCAACTGGTAAGTCGGAGTCGAGCAGTTGGAAGGTCTGCCATTTTAGGGATCACCGGCTTACTGCGCCACTTGCGACATTCCACACACTGCCGCTGGTGTTTCTTAATGGCTTAGCGACCTCTGAGGATCCAATAGGTCCTTCTCATGTCTGCGAAGATTCGCTCCGGGCCTGTGTGGAGTAAACGATCATCATAATCCTTCACTAACAGCTGTGTTATGTGGTGATCAGGCGCAAGAACGATAGGATGAACGGCATCCTCAGGTAGATCTTCAGCTTTACGGAGCTTTGCCTCCAACTCGGATAAGGCCCAGGGTCTGGTCATACTCTGGTGAAAGTGGACTGAGACGACTGGTAGGCCGGACAGGGTGAGAATGTTGCAGAGCGTTGATTTCCTCTGGGAAGCTCTCGCTCTGTGCTCGCCTGAGAAGGGCTACCTCTGTGTCCAGTCGGTCTGAAGCAGACATAGAGGGTGCTGCCGCCCCATGAAGGGACTGGTGAGTAGCCTGCAGTAGGTCAGACCAGGTGTTGTACTGTGTTGGGTCAGGAGCGGATGAATCAAATGCTGGCCACAAAATGTGAATTTCCTGAGCTCACCTGCGTCTTCTGATTTTGCCGTGTGGATAGCTGGCCATTGAGCAGGATGATCATACAAGTCTGACCACATTTTTGTCATGATTGAGCAGCAAGACTCAGCTCCTCTGCAGTAAAGGCATGGTGGATGTGGTATTTCACCTGTGTGTTGACCTGGGGCAAAACCTCAAATGAGACAGAAGCACCTCTTCACAACATCCTGTTGAATGGTTCTGAAATGCAAAACTTCTTCCTCCTTGTAGAGACCAAGATGTTTGCCGGCTGCTGGAAGAATAATGGTTTGTTCAGAGCCGTCATCCAGTACGGCATGTGTATTTAGGGTCTTGCCTCCATTGTGAAGCTGGACGGGAACCACTTTCAGCAGGACACGACTAGAGGGGCTAGCCTGGCCCACATATACCATACTGGAGGTGGTGCTAACTGTAAGGATGCTCTGATTGGCTTTGAGTGCAACCTCATGTAGGACAATGAGGTGTTGCTCATTACAGGTGGAGCATGGTTTCTTTAGGGTACACGTCTCTGGTTTGCAGGGAGTTTTCTACAATTATGACATAATTTTGCAGTGTCTTAGAGGAAAAACTTGTGATGACATTTTATATCCAGAAGATTAAAGGTCAACCTCACTGTGATACATTCATGTTCTACAAAAATGTGTTTCTGGTCTATATCCAGCATCTTAGCTCAGAAACAGAAGGGGAAATTGTAATCATATTTCATATTTGGTCAGATACTGAATTGGTGACACTAATCTTAAAACTGTGGTGATTGTATATTGTATCTTGAGCTTCATGTGATTGTCGTTGCAACATATGACGAAGCTGTCCTCTGTACTACTCTTTAAAATTAAGTCCAGAACATGGTTTCATTTTCAAAAAACATAATTTTTTTGATGAGACCCCAAATCCCAGAAAAAGTGATTTTACACACACACACACACACACACACACACACACACACACACACACACACACACACACACACACACACACGCACACAAGCACACAAGCAAGCATGTCAATTTAGTGAATTGACATGCTTGCAATTTAGTTACATTTTGCCAAAAAAAATACATGTAATGCCTTTAGTTCAATTCAATTCAATTTTATTTATATAGCGCCAAACCACAACAACAGTTATCGCATTGCGCTTAGACAGACAGACACATGGACACATTGTAGCAGAGGGTTTCGAGCAGGAACATGGAGGCAGCAGGTGACTCCAACCACAGATCCAGAACCACCTGCAGGAATCGATAGGAGGAGAGAGGAGAGGGGCGAGAGAGCACAAGACTACGGGGGCGAGAGAGCACAAGACTCTGGGAAAGGGAAGAAGTCGAGTTAGTAACATGCATTAATGGGATGAGGTTGCATACAGATGGAGAGAAGGAGGAAGAGAGAGGTGCTCAGTGCATGATGGGAAGTCCCCCAGCAGTCTAGGCCTATAGCGGCGTAACTAAGGGATGGTTCAGGACTCTCCTGAGCCAGCCCTAACTATAAGCTTTATCGAAGAGGAAAGTCTTAAGCCTACCCTTAAATGTGGAGACGGTGTCTGCCTCCTGAGTCCAAACTGGAACCTGGTTCCACAGGAGAGGAGCCTGATAGCTGAACGCTCTGGCTCCCATTCTACTTCTGGACACTCTATGAACCACAAGTAACCCTGCATTCTGGGAGTGCAGTGCTCTGGTGGGGTAGTAAGGTACTATGAGCTCGTTAAGATAAGATGGTGTCTGACCATGAAGAATTTTGTATGTCATGGCAGGTGTATTGCTAAGGAGCCAAGGAAGCACAGTGATGAGTTAAAAAATAGTATTAAGTGAATACATTGAGTATGTGTTGCTACTCCATGGATAAAAGTATCAAAAAGTTGCACTAGGTTTTAACTGTCTAACCACATCTATATGCAGAACTTAGTGTTGCGATCTAATCATTGTTTACCTGACTTTACTGCGTTGTGCCTATTTATTTTTTAGTTTTTGCTTCCTTGTATCTCTCTCTCAATTTTTATTTCCCTTGCCAGCCTCAAGTATTGGCACACGTTAAAGGGCTTTGAATGTTTAGCAGGTGAAAAACAGTTTAAAAATGCAGCCGAGGAAACACATGTAGCATTCTCTGGAATGGTCATTTATTCTGATTAATGGGTGTGATGTAGGTCATGTCTTTGCTGGGGTGTAATTAATGGCATTTGTTGTTCCCTGCCTTGTCAGTTAAACTAATTAATGTAAATTAAATGGGAATGAAGGAAATCAGAACAACACACACACACACACACACACACACACACACACACACACACACACACACACACACACACTCTGTTGTATCTGTCTTAGTATGTAAAGATGACACTTTTTAATCTTTTATTCTTTTTGATGTGTCAGACTTTGCAGTATGCTGTTTGGTAAAAATCTAATTATGGCCAGTTGCAATGTCCTATTTATACTCTTGCTGTAACTTGGTACAAAAGAGCAGAGCCACCTCATGCCATGTCCTTGTTACATTGATTTCAAATTGTATTTGCAAAAATAACATGATTCCACCATGCAGTCATCATTACTAATATGCACTAGACACTGAGTCACTTACAAAAACTTGAAATTGATAAATTAAGTAAAGTATGTAACTAATGTATGTAGGTTAAGAACATCAAAACAGCAGCACACAACACAGCTGCTTAACTTTGTTTTTATACCTGCAACAGCGTGACTGGAGGCATTATGTTTTGGGGTTTTCAGCACATTCATCAGTCCATTCTTTCACCCATTCACGTCCATTTAGACTCATGGACAAATTGAGCATATTTTGGTGGTCATAGGTCAATGCCACTGGGACCTTACAAAGCATGTTTTAGACCATGACTCAAGTAGTCCTAAATTAATTATCACATAATTTCACATAAAGTGTCTTATAGGAAAAATGTGTTAAGTGATTTTATATCCAGGGGCCAATCTTTTAAAAAATGTAACGTGGATTAAATTGATCTGGATTTGGATATCCAATGTTTTGTTCTTCAGGATCATACTTTTATGACCGTTTTTTAAAGGAACATAGGACTGGATCACTGTGATCCAAATACCAAATTACCGTATTACCAGATCCTGTTTACCAGAGCCTTAAATGGAACCAACAGTGTAGAGAGAGATAAGATAAGAAACTTGGGTGGTTGTTGCAACTGTGACTGTGTGTAGAAACATACTGCTCCTCTATCCAAACTTGATGAACATGTTTGAGTTCTAAACTTTCCTACTACGCCCAGCAATAGCTCACCCAATGGTGAAGCAAAGAATGTGATTTACTACTCAGAAGTTATGCAAAACAACTTTGTGTCAACTCCCATGTATACAACTTCAATAAAAAGGCAGCGCAAGGGAAGAGTACTTTGGAAGACTGCTGAATGATTTCAGTACTCATCCCCTTTGCAAAGCACAAAAGACACCGTCCGTGTGTACTTTAGACTTGGGGTTTTGAACCTAACAATTTGTAATGAACAGAAACATTTTACAAATATGAAAACAAAAACAATACTATCCAATAGTCAAAAACCATTTCCAGGACAGATACCAGCTCTTTCCATTTCTACCTTTAGGAGATGTATCTCCATCTGCACTGTTTGCTGCTGGATTTGGGGAAGCACGATTTGATCTTTAGCCAGTTCAATTAGAAAATCACAACTTTATCCACCCTTGGACTGGATCACCCTGATCTGAGACACTACAAATAAAACATTATTACATTGACAAATACATTGTGGATATTTTGAAAACGTCTTTCAAAAAGGCTAAAAGTGAAATAGTTCACAAAATAAAGAATGTTCAGGGTTCTTCATCTGAGGAGGAAAGGCCAGAAATTATATATATAGTATAGTGGTGAACTGGAAGCTGGAGAGATGCCAGTTCACCTCTTGGGCACTGCCATGGTGCTCTTGAGCAAGTCACAAAACCCCCAACTGCTAGGGGCGCCTTTCCATGGACAACCTTCTCACTCTGACATCTCTCCATTTAGGTACTGAGCATGTGTGTGTAATGTAAATTGTAATTTCCCTAATTATTTAATCTTAATCTTTTATTTATTTATATATATATATATATATATATATATATATATATATATATATATATACAGTACAGGCCACAAAGTTTGAACACACACTTCTCATTCAATGCGTTTTCTTTATTTTCATGACTATTTACATTGTAGATTATCACTGAAGGCATCAAAACTATAAATGAATGTGGAATTATGTACTTAACAAAAAAGTGTGAAATAACTGAAAACATGTCTTATATTCTAGTTTCTTTCAAAGTACCCACCCTTTGCTCTGATTACTGCATTGCACACGCTTGACATTCTCTTGATAAGCTTCAAGAGCTAGTCACCTGAAATTGTTTCCAACAGTCTTGAAGGAGTTCACATAGATGCTGAGCACTTGTTGGCTCTTTTGCCTTTACTCTGCGGTCCAGCTCTCCCCAAACCATCTTGATTGGGTTCAGGTCCGGTGACTGTGGAGGCCCAGCACTCCATCACTCTCCTTCTTGGTCAAATAGCCCTTACACAGCCTGGAGGTGTGTTTGGGGTCATTGTCCCGTTGAAAAAGAAATGATGGTCCAACTAAACGCAAACCGGACAGGATGGCATGTCGCCGCAGGATGCTGTGGTAGACATGCTGTTTTAGTATGCCTTCAATTTTGAATAAATCCCCAACTGTGTCACCAGCAAAGCACCACCACACCATCACACCTTCACGGTGGGAATCAGGCATGTGGAATCTATCCGGTCACCTTTTCTCCGTCGCACAAAGACACAGCGGTTGGAACAGAAGATCTCAAACTTGGATCCATCAGACCAAAGCACAGACTTTCACTGGTCTAATGTCTATTCCTTGTGTTTCTTGGCCCAAACAAATCTCTTCTGCTTGTTGTCTCTCCTTAGCAGTGGTTTCCTAGCTGCTATTTGACCATGAAGGCCTGATTTGCGCAGTCTCCTCTTAACAGTTGTTCTAGAGATGTGTCTGCTGCTAGAACTCTGTGTGGTATTCAGCTGATCTCTAATCTTGGCTGCTGTTAACTTGCAATTTCTGAGGCTGGTGACTCAGATGAACACATTTCGGCCGCTTATACCCTGGATCTCATTCTTTCGGTAATGACGGAGCCTTCATGACCATAGGTGAGGGTGGAAACGAACACTGACCAGAAGATTAAGAGATTTGCCTTCATGCTCAGCTCTCTTTTGTCACAACGGTGCAATAAATGGAATGTAATACCGCATCCGCTGCTCCGATTCTCCGACCACTATCCCGCTCCATTGTCCCTTCACTTGCGAACAAGACCCCAAGGTATTTAAATTCCTTCACTTGGAGTAAGGACTTATTCCTACCTGAAGAAGGCACTCGATCAGTTTCCTGCTGAGAACCATGGCCTCAGATTTAGAGGTGCTGATCCTGATCCCAGCCGCTTCACACTCGGCTGCAAACCGATCCAGTGAGTGCTGAAGGTCAAAGGCAGATGATGCCAACAGGACCACATCATCTGCAAAAGCAGCAATGAGATCCTGAGCCCACCGAACTGCAACCTCTCCCCACCCTGTCTACGCCTTGATATCCTGTCCATAAATATTACAAACAGGATTGTTGACAAAGCGCAGCCCTAGTGGAGGCCAACCCTCACCTGGAATGAGTCCGACTTGCTGCTGAGAACCCGGCCAACAGGCGCTGGCTGACGAGCCCTCCTATCTGGCCCTTGCTGCAGACGGGGGTCCCGGGCTTTCTCCGGGCCCTGGTCACTCCCTCTCTGCCTCGCTCACTCATAAGGTTTTTGAACGAGTCTTTGTCTGGCCCCTCACCTGAGACCACTTTTCCATGGGAGACCCTACCAGGAGCACACAGCTCCAGACAACACAGCCCCCAAGTTCATAGGGACACAAACCTCTCCACCACGATAAGGTGATGGTTCCCGGAATATACAAAAAAATCTAAAATATAATTTCTGACTATATTTTTTTGTACTACATGCTATAAAGTTATAGTTAGGGACCATTTGGTATTTCTGGTATGAACCACTGGAGGAAAATAGGGGTGGGTCATTGTTGAGGAGAGCGTCATCCAACTTTTTTAGTCAAGGGGGGAAGGTCACCTAACTTTTGTATTCCTGAAAACAGCAACATTTCAAAGTGGCAGATTTGGTGCATATTTGTCCATGTAGCTCTATCAGTCTCGCCCCCCATCCCTAGCAGATGGGTCCCTCCCTGTTAAGTCATCCAGCCAGAGATTTGAGCTGTAGTTGTAGAGAGACCGTGGGATTTCCCACTGAATAAATCCCGCCCCCACATATAAACGCCAAACTGCTTTGCTAGTTCCATCGTGTTATAACTAAGACTTCCGCTGCTTTACCTGTGCTAAAATATACAAGGACTGAGGAAGCCTAGTGACGAGTCCATAGCAACCAGTTCACATGTTGAATTTGTCATTAGCCTGTGTGCTTGTTGAATGGTCTCAATGTTTTATTGAATGATTTTACGTGAATGATTTTAATGATTTTTTACTAGAGGAGTAACTTAGTATTTGAAGTAATGCAGTAATGCAAAAAGTGGACATTTAGCTTCCCTACTTATTGTGTTTCTACAACTATGTTAGTGAGTAAATCTGCAGAAATGCCCCCCCCCCCCCCATAACAATGGAGTGTGATGTGTAAGATGAGAAAGCATAGGTTAAGTCATGTCTGTCATGGTTGTATAAAAACAATGGCATCTTTGCCAAGTGTAAACCAGAACAGAAGGTATCAATAAATTGTTGGGGAGGGTCACGCCTTTTTTTCCCAATCATTTTGGACGGTCATAGAAAAATGTATTACTGGCAAAGGGAGGGTCAAGTCTATTTGGACTAAATAACCCAAAACTCCTCCCCTTAAATAAAAGACCAACAGTCTCTAATTTCTTCTGCTCACTAGGTATGATTTAGAACATATCTTTGCTGGGGTGTAATTAGTGGCATTCCAGTTTTAAGTTAAGATGCCATGTGTTGTTCCCTGACTTGTCAATTAAAATAATTAGCATTATTTAAATGGGCATGAAGTCAGAACAACACACCACACAGTGTTGTATCTGTCTTTTGAACAAAAGCATGTAAAGATGACAGTTTGTACTCTCAAGCAACATTCTTCTTGATGTGTCAGACTTTGCAGTATGCCGCTTGGTACAAATGTATTTAAGGCCACTGGAACCACACCTTTATGTAAGCATAGGTGAGCTGAAGGTGTTTTAAGATACACAGATAATGCTCTGATATTGTCAATGAAATCAAAACTAAGCTCTACAATCTGCTCACCTTTGCTTACATAGAGGTAGGTGTGGTTACAGTGACCTTAAAGAGCCACTTATTTTGCTCCACCACAGTTCATTTACTCACACCACTTTGTAAGAATTTCACGGCGCCCTAAAGCTTAGTTTCACATGCTCACAGGAAACTTTCATGTGAGCACATGAAACTAAACATTAGAATTATTATTTTTTTGCCCATGTCCCCTTAGAGGCATTGTAGAATCATGGATGAATAAGCAGGTTACTGTTATGTTAAAATGTTTCATTCAAACATTATAATTTGACCCAAGCTGGGATACAGATGATCGTCAACTCAACTCCAGGGCCCAGTTTTTCAAAAGTAACCCAGTGGGATTTAAGATCACGGATTGGATCAAATCTTGGAAATTAGTTTTTCAAAAGCAAAAGAGGGATTCTGAACAAGATCAGATCACGTAGTCCGATCTTACATTTGATCTTAATCAAACCTGCCCTTTGGGTTTTTCAAAACTTGGTTTGGGATCTACTGATACATACATATATATATATATACACATATATATACATACATACATACATACATATATATACACACATATATATATATACACACATACATATATATATATATATATATATATATATATATATATACACACACACACACACACACACACACACACACACACACACACACACACACACACACACACACACACACACACTACCGTTCAAAAGTTTGGGGTCACCCAAACAATTTTGTGTTTTCCTGAAAAGTCACACTTATTCACCACCATACATTGTGAAATGAATAGAAAATAGAGTCAAGACATTGACAAGATTAGAAATAATGATTTGTATTTGAAATAAGATTTTTTTTTACATCAAACTTTGCTTTCGTCAAAGAATCCTCCATTTGCAGCAATTACAGCATTGCAGACCTTTGGCATTCTAGCTGTTAATTTGTTGAGGTAATCTGGAGAAATTGCACCCCACGCTTCCAGAAGCAGCTCCCACAAGTTGGATTGGTTGGATGGGCACTTCTTGCGTACCATACGGTCAAGCTGCTCCCACAACAGCTCAATGGGGTTCAGATCTGGTGACTGCGCTGGCCACTCCATTACCGATAGAATACCAGCTGCCTGCTTCTGCTCTAAATAGTTCTTGCACAATTTGGAGGTGTGTTTAGGGTCATTGTCCTGTTGTAGGATGAAATTGGCTCCAATCAAGCGCTGTCCACTGGGTATGGCATGGCGTTGCAAAATGGAGTGATAGCCTTCCTTATTCAGAATCCCTTTTACCCTGTACAAATCTCCCACCTTACCAGCACCAAAGCAACCCCAGACCATCATATTACCTCCACCATGCTTAACAGATGGCGTCAGGCATTCTTCCAGCATCTTTTCATTTGTTCTGCGTCTCACAAACGTTCTTCTTTGTGATCCAAACACCTCAAACTTGGATTCATCCGTCCACAACACTTTTTCCAGTCTTCCTCTGTCCAATGTCTGTGTTCTTTTGCCCATCTTAATCTTTTTCTTTTATTGGCCAGTCTCAGATATGGCTTTTTCTTTGCCACTCTGCCCTGAAGCCCAGAATCCCGCAGCCGCCTCTTCACTGTACATGTTGACACTGGTGTTTTGCGAGTACTATTTAATGAAGATGCCAGTTGGGGACCTGTGAGGCGTCTGTTTCTCAAACTAGAGACTCTAATGTACTTATCTTCTTGCTCAGTTGTGCTTCTTTTTCTACTCTGATTAGAGCCTGTTTGTGCTGTCCTCTGAAGGGAGTAGTACACACCGTTGTAGGAAATCTTCAATTTCTTAGCAATGTCTCGCATGGAATAGCCTTCATTTCTAAGGACAAGAATAGACTGTCGAGTTTCAGATGAAAGTTCTCTTTTTCTGGCCATTTTGAGCATTTAATTGACCCCACAAATGTGATGCTCCAGAAACTCAATCTGCTCAAAGGAAGGTCAGTTTTGTAGCTTCTGTAACGACCTAAACTGTTTTCAGATGTGTGAACATGATTGCACAAGGGTTTTCTAATCATCAATTAGCCTTCTGAGCCAATGAGCAAACACATTGTACCATTAGAACACTGGAGTGATAGTTGCTGGAAATGGGCCTCTATACACCTATGTACATATTGCACCAAAAACCAGACATTTGCAGCTAGAATAGTCATTTACCACATTAGCAATGTATAGAGTGTATTTCTTCAAAGTTAAGACTAGTTTAAAGTTATCTTCATTGAAAAGTACAGTGCTTTTCCTTCAAAAATAAGGACATTTCAATGTGACCCCAAACTTTTGAACGGTAGTGTATATATATATATATATATACACAGTATACATACAGTATAAATACATACATACAGTATATATATATATAGTAAAGATTAAGCCAGAAAGTTCAGCTGCAGCCTGGAGCCTCCCATCTGGTGTATATGCTGTATATATATACAGTATATACATCAAACCCTTACTCAACAGTAAACATAGTCTCACAAAAATTACTTTTTTTACATTGCAAAGTAGTTCATCTTATAATACAGTAGGTGGCTCTGACATCAAGAAATGTTTGACAAATACATTTTACTCCTGTGTTTTCGAATTTGTTTGAATCACTTTATTGCAGCTTTTTCCCCAACCTGATATAAAAAGATAACCAACATAGAACAACAACACCAAAATAATGTTCCAACATGTATCTGGGAAACTTAGTGTTTTATTGATTCATCATTTCATTTTTATCAATTTATTCATTTTTGTACTATGTATTTACATTAAGACACACAACATATACATATATGAAATATGCAACATCTGTGTCATAATGTAAGACAAGTCCAATCATGCAATTGTTAAATACAAACAAATAACAACACACCCATACAATATAGTAAGATTCCGTGAATTATTTGTAGCGTTACACCCCTATGTTCAACGTATAACTCAAAATTGAAAAATCCAAAGAAAATATATAACAGCTTTGACAATGTCTTCTTTGTGTTAATATGAATATGTATTGCCGCCACCTGAAGACCAAATGTGAAAGGTATTTTTTGTGGTGCCTCTGGCACGTGTACAAAGCTCGTTTGTCACCAGCGTAGGGAAGTTCCCTTTTTTCAATCACAAATGTTATCAATAGGTGTTGGAGTGTTCTTTGTGGGATAGTCACAGCAGCTGTTATGGTTAAAGACAAAATATGATTGGCAGTATTAAAGGTAGGCTATTCCATCACCAAAATTGTATAAAGAATATGGGTCAGCAGGGGCAGAGTATTGCCCATTGCTCTTTCACTACAAAAGGTGTTTGCAGGATAGTCACATTCTATCCAAGACCCACCCCATTATAGCCATTTACTGCAGTTGTAGTAGGTGGAGTTGTGGTTGTGGTAGGGGAGTTTTTGGGTTTGGTAGATGGAGTTACATTATAGTCACAGCAGCTGCATTTTGGGTTAAAGACCAGATTATTTTGGCACTTTTGGATATAGGTTCTTCCATCCCAACAATTGTAAAAAGAATGTGGGTCAGCAGAGTTGGTGTATTGCCCATTCCTCCTTCCTTTACAGAAGTTATCAGTTGGATTGGTCACGGGATAGTCACAGCAGCTGCATTTTGGGTTAAAGACCAGATTTTTGGGGCATTTTTGGGGGTACCCGAATCCATTTGCACAATTGTAAAAAGAACGTGGGTCAGCAGGGTTGGGGTATAGCCCACTGATCTTTCCCTTACAGAAGTTTGGTGGCACTGTAGCTGTATCCGTGAGGCCAGGATATCCTGAAGGAATCAGATCAGAGAGTCATATTGTGTTAACTGTTCTTTAACCCTGTTTGATCATAAATTCATACCCTTGCTGAGATTCTATACAGAAAGAGCATTCATTGTCATTCTGCAAAGTCAATAAGATAAGAAGAGGCAGTCTCTCCAGGCAGAGGCAGTCCATCCAGGATGTCGCGATTGTGCCAATTCACACAAATTCAACCAATCACCGTGACTTTGATGCAACACGCAATTTTACCAATCACCGCAACTTTTTGGCAAATTTGACCAATAATAACCAGAGTTTCCCTTGACTTCACCCAATCCCAGCAGTCCCACCTGCCAGACTTTGTATCAGTATGTGACTCTGACAGCCAATGACCAGGCGGGTTGATGTCACATGTACATGATGTGCAAATTAATTTCCTTGTTTCTGCTATGAAGATGAGACGTGTTTAACTTGTTTACCAATAAAACATACAGTGAAAGACGGCGCAAAACATTCCAGACCGTCCTGCCCAACCTGTATACATTTTAACATCAATGTACGCTGTAATGATTTTCATTATAAAGTCGCTGAAAGCGGCTACTGTTTCAATCCTGTCGGCTCTCTGCAGCGGGGACACACACACAAACACACACGGTGGATGCTGGACTTTATAAACCAGAGATGAGACGTAGTACAGGATGAACTAAATTGAGGACAGCTACGCACGTTATTGTAAGTCCAATGATAAGTTTAAGTCCAATAAGTCCTTTATCAAACCGTATGAATGTATGTCCCAGCCCAGGATAGGAAACTAACTAACAATGGGAAGATCAACAAGCCACTGACAGACATGTTCAAATTTGATTATTTTGTCTTAAATCCACCAGCTATTTTCTTAGAGACACATTATATTACATTATATCAACATTTGCAGCATCCAGAGCCTTTTTGGTAACGTTCCTAGGAAAACTCAGCCTACAGCCTACAAACAAGTTTATTTTTTATATATTATATTTACATTCTCTGTCTCCCACAACTTCATTGCAACAAACATACAAAAAACATTGTAACTGTTATTGCATATAGGCATTTGGGCCACAACAATCTCAAAAAAAGGCAGCGAAATCCTGGAGGGACTGTAGAGGTGATTACATTAATATGAATGAGATTAAATTAAATACACACTAAGAACAACCACCGCATGACAGGATACGATATGAAGTTTTGAATTTTGGTTACCAAGAACCAGAAGATTTTGCAGGAGGCTGAAAAATGAGTTGCCCTGTTTACATAACTGTCCACCTTCATTTATCTGTTAGTGCTATTAATTATGTTTAAAGCATGTTATGAACTTACCCAAGCTGGCGATGATCAAACAGAGACCTTCAAAGTGACAGACTGGTTATTATTTGGTTAAGAAATTGTTAAACAAAACCAAAACTATCTGCATGGCTAGATACCACTGGAGGTAAGTGAGAAAATATGCATTACAATAACTTGTCCAGTGTGCCTTACCTGCAGTTAGAGTGAGTTTGCACATGTTGCCACTATGTAGATAAGCAGAAATATAATGAATTGTATTAACATGCAGATGAAAATATAAACATGAATTGTTTAATTTAATTAATAAACATTATTATCAAAACTATTGCCACACAAATTGCATTTCACGTTGGAAAACTGCACATCTTTCCTGTTCAAAATGGTCTTAGAAAGTAGGTCAGTTTCATATTCTGTGGTGTGTCTATCAGTGCCACTTAGCACTTAGCACAGTTTGTAGGTTTACTTAGTATTGGAACTCTTATTTTCATACACGTCACATACACAACTGATGTGGTTTTGCATTTAAGACGTAGGGAGGAGTAACTGATGTAGTCCGCAGCCAACTTAAACAATCAATGTTGTCCAAGATATACACTTAAGTTCTTCATACCACAAGCTTTTGGCAGATTATTTGTTTTGTAAAAGAAATGTTTCATAGCAGGATAGTTATTACTCAGCATAGTTTAAGTATCTGCTTTACCCAAATCAATTTGAAAGTAAAGTCATAATATTGGCACGAAAACCCAACTGTACCATCACATAGTCAGACCCAGGATCCTGCTTGAGAAATTATACTATTTTACAGCACCAGTGATATTTTCACTTACCTTTATCAGGATGGTGGGTAAAGATTCAATCAGTGATTAAACAGCACCTGTAATCATTAAAGAACACAATCAAAACTCTAAATACACAAATGTCATTAAAACAGAAAAAAATTAGTGATCAGATTTTGGATAAGACTTGAATTAAAACAATATCATAGATATAGGGAGCAGAAAGAACATGGCACTCCGATCAGGAGGGATTTGACTGAACAGGTTGGTGACTGTATGATTATAATCAATCAAGTTTGATTAATAATTCCCTTTTCATGCAAAAAAACTTTTTATGAAAATGATCACATGTACATTATTGGAACCACAAACAATACTAATAATAACATTAGAAAGCTACAACAAAATAAAAAGAGAAAGCAAGATATAACAATATACATAGCAACAACAAAGAAATCAAATAAAATGTAGTCTGTTAAAATCAGAGTTAAAGGGATACTTACAAATGTAGTGGTGAAAGAAGCGTATTGTGTCTGATGGATGGCTGATGGATGTCTGGTGGATGTGTGGCTGAGCAGTTTATATTGGGTAGACAGCTGAGGGAGCTGGTAAACAGGGTGGGGATAATTACTCCAAGTTCCTGTATTTCTTGGCCACTTGCTAATAGAATTCCTTCAATCAACAAATATTTCTTAAACACTATCATATGTAAGATGGGGATAATTACAGTGAGCTGTCAGCATGTGGCAATTATATAGGGAAGGGTAATTGCTGCATTGTTGAGTCACCTCATGCCATGACCTTGTTACTTTGATTTCAAATTGTATTTGCAAAAATAGTATGATAGCACCATATTTAAATTTCTGTCTGTTTTCTTTCGAGGGACTGAGAACCCTGCAGTCATCATTATTAATGTGCAATTAATGTGCACTAGAGACTGAGTCACACAAAACAAAAACTTGAAATTGATGAATTAAGTAAAGTATGTAGCTAATGTATGTAGGTTAAGAACATCAAAACAGCGGCACACAACACAGCGGCATAACTTTGTTTTTATACCTGCAACAGCGTGACTGGAGGCATTATGTTTTGGGGTTTTCTGCACATTCATCCATCTGTCCAGCCGCCCATCCATCCATCTGTCCATCCGTCCATCTGTCCATCCCATTCTCGTGAATGTGATAGCTCATGAACGCCTTGAATGATTCCCTTCAAATTTGGCACAAACGTCCACTTAGACTCATAGATGAAGTGCATATATTTTAGTTGTCATAGGTCAATGCCACTGTGACCTCACAAAACAGGTTTTTGACCATGACTCAGGTGTTTCTACGTTAATTATGACATAATTTTGCACAAGTGTCTTAGTGGAAAAAACTTGTGATGGCATTTTATATCCAGAAGATTAAAGGTCAACTTCACTGTGACACATTCATGTTCTACAAAAATGGGTTTCTGGTCTATATCCAGCATCTTAGCTCAGAAACAGAAGGGGAAATTGTAATCATATGTCATATTTGGTCAGATACTGAATTGGTGACACTAATCTTAAAACTGGGGTGATTGTATCTTGTATCTTGAGCTTCAGGTGATTGCCATTGCAACATATGACAAAGCTCTCCTCTGTGCTACTCTGTAAAGTCTCTAAGTGAAGACAGCATGTTTCTCACTGAGAATTATTCACTAGAATCATACATATCAATATAGTGATAGCTTGCATTTTGCCAATAAAAGCACCCATTCACGTCCATTTAGACTCACGGACGAATTGAACATATTTTGGTGGTCATAGGTCAATGCCAGTGTGACCTCACAAAACATGTTTTAGACCATGACTCAAGTGGACCTAAGTTAATTATCAAATTTATGAAGTGATTTTATATCCAGGGCCCAGTCTTCCAAAAATTTAATGTGGATCAAATTAATCTGGATTTGGATATCCCATGCTCTTCAGGATCACCTGATCCATCTTACTTTTATGACTGTTTTTTAAAGGAACATAGGAAGGGATCACTGTGATCCAAATACCAAATTTCTGGATTACCAAATTCTGTTTACCAGAGCCTTAAATGGAACCAACAGTGTAGCCCACTGGTTCAGCCAAGAACAACAGGTAGGCAAAATACCAGTGGCCACAAATAATCATTGTTTTAATTTTTAGAAACAGAAACACTGTAATGAACAGAAACATTTTACATTCCATAATTTGTTATAATGTGAAATAAAAAACAAAAACAATACTATCCAATAGTCAAAAACCATTTACAGGACAGATACCAGCTCTTTCCATCTCTACCTTTAGGAGATGTATCTCCATCTGCACTGTTTGCTGCTGCAGTTGGGGAAGCACGATTTGATCTTTAGCCAGTTCAATTCGAACAATCAGAACTAGAGCCACCCATCTGATGGGATCAGGATTATCCTGTTTTTTTGGTGTGTTCCGTCTTACTTTTATGGCGTTTTTTCAAAGCAATATTGGACTGGATCACCCTGATCCAGATACACAGTTTTCAAGATTACTAAATCCAGATTACCTGCTTGTCACAACATAGACTGTATATATGTTGAATTAATTAAATCATTTTTATCTAAATCAAAAATGATTAAAATCAATATACATATATACAGTCTAAGTAGTCTAAGGGTCACACAGACAGATTTTCGTCCTAGTCCGCCCTTGATCAGGGTTGTGCTGTAATGTTCCTTCAGATTAAGAGCCAGATTATAAAGACACTAAACAATCACAAAGTCTCAAAGTGATACACAAGACTCAAAACGGCCACAAAGAGACTCACAACATAACCAAAGAGACCAAAGAACTGGTAATGATTGTCTCTCTCCGTCTCATCCTTTCTTTTGTGTTTCCAGAGTGTCAGTTCACATTTCAATACCACAGTGAAGACGGTGAATCCGGTGTCTTCTTCCCTTCCTCCTCCTTTTCTTCTTCTCCTCCTAGCGGTGACATGAGGCAAGGTGAACTGGGTCTTCAGACATACCTGGGTAAATCCTTACCAGAACCACCTTAACAACGCAAAGGAGCAGCAGCTCTACTCTAATCTCCTCTCTGATGACTGAGCTTCTCACCCTATCTCTAAGGGAGACACCAGCCACCTTCCTGAGGAAACCCATTTCGGCAGCTTGTACCCCTGATCTCATTCTTTCTGTAGTGACCCAGCCTTCATGACCATAGGTGAGGGTAGGAACGAACACTGACCGGTAGATCACAACGGTATGATAAATAGAATGTAATCCCGCACCCTCTGCTCCGATTCTCCGACCAATCTCCTGCTCCGTTGTCCCTTCACTCACGATCAAGACCCCAAAGTATTTAAACTCCTTCACTTGGGTTAACAACTCCTTTCCTACCTGAAGAAGGCACTCCATTGGTTTCCTGCTGAGAACCATCGCCTTAGATTTAGAGGTGCTGATCCTCCTCTCAGCTGCTTCAGACTCGGCTGCAAACCGATGTAGTGAGGACCACATCATCTGCAAAAAGCAGCGATGAGATCCTGAGCCCACCAAACTGCAACCCTTCCCCACCCCGACTATGCCTAGATATCCTGTCCATAAATAATACAAACAGGATTGGTGACAAAAAGCAGCCCTGGTGGAAGCCAAGCCTTACCTGGAACGAGTCCAACTTACTGCCAAGAACCCGGACACAGCTCTCGCTTTGGTCATACAGAGATTGGATTGCCAAGGGGAAGCCCCACCCCATACTCCCGCCGCACCTCCCACAGTGTCTCCCGGGAACCATTCATAAGCCTTCTCCAGATCCACAAAACACATGAAGACTGGTTGGGCATACTCCCAGGTTCCCTCCAGGATCCTTGCGAGAGTGAAGATCTGGTTTGTTGTTCCACATCCAGGACGGAATCCGCATAGTTCTTCTTCAATCCAAAGTTCGACTATCGGCCAAACCCTCCTTTCCAGCACCTTGGAGTAGACTTTACCAGGAAGGCTTAGAAGTGTGATACCCTTGTAATTACACCCTCTGGTCCCCCTTTTGAAGTGGGGAACCACCAACCCGGTCTGCCACTCCTCAGATGTAGTGAGGCGTGTCAACCAAGACAGCCCCTCCACACCCAGAGCTTTCAGTATTTCTGGATGGATCTCCTCAATCCCTGGGGCTTTGCCACTGTGGAGTTGTTTAACTACCTTAGCGACTTCCACCAGGGAAATTGACAACAATGCCCCATCATCCACCAGCTCTGCCTCTACTACAAATGACGTGTTACCTAGATTTAGGAGTTCCTCAAAGTGCATCTACCACTGCTCTATTACCTCAGTGGAGGTCAACAACGTCCCATCCTTACTGTACACAGCTTGGTTGATTCCCCCTTTCCAGAAGCAAATTGGTGCCGACCGAAAGTCCTTCTCCATGTCTTCTCCAAACTTCTCCCACGCCTGCTGCTTTGCCTCTCAGAGGCTGCAGCCCTTTGGGCTCGTTGTTACCTCTGGGATAACATATTACGGAAAGACTCCTTCTTCAATCGTACGGCTTCCCTAACCCTAAGACCACAGCTCCCCACCGCAGCTTCAGCAATGGAAACTTTGAACATTGTCCACTCAGGTTCAATGCCCCCAGCCTCCTAAGGGATGCACGAAAAGCTCCGCCGAAGGTGTGAGTTGAAAGTCCGTCGGAGAGGGGCCTCCTCCAGACGTTCCCAATCTATCCTCACTACCCGTTTGGGCTTACCAGGTCTGTCCAGAGTCCTCCCCCATCCCCTGAACCAACTCACAACCAGATGGTGATCAGTTGACAGCTCTGCCCCGCTCTTCACCCAAGTGTCCAAAACATACGGACTCAGATTAGATGAAACGATTATAAAATCGATCATTGATCTTTGACCTTGGGTGCTCTGATACCACGTACGCTTATGAGCATCCCTATGTTGAACATGGTGTTTGTTATGTACAATCCATGACTAGCACAGAAGTCCAACAACACAACCACTCTGGTTCCAATCAGGGAGGCCGTTCCTCCCAATCACGCCTCTCGAAGTATCTCCATCATTGCCCACGTGTGCGTTGAAGTCCCCCCGCAGAACTATGGGGTCCCCTACTGGAGCCCCATACAGGACTCCATTCAAGGTCTCCAAGACGGCCGAATACTCTCGTCTACCGGGGTAAACTCCAACGCAGCGGCGCTCAGCCGGGGGCTTGTAAGTATCCCCACACCCACCCGGCGCCTCACACCTTGGGCAACTCCAGAGTAGGACAGAGTCCAACGACGTTCCACAATCCCAGAGCCAGCCTTTGCCGCCCAGGTTTGGTCCGTCGAGGTCTCTGACCTTCACCACCACCCATGTGGCAGTGCACCTGACCCTAGCGGTTCTGCCCACAGGTGGTGGGCCCATGGGATGGAGAGAAGGGTGCCACGTAGCTTCTTCTGGCAAACCCGGCCACCAGGGGCTTTCTTACAAGCCTTCTGTCTGGGCCAGGCTCCAGACGGGGGCCCCGGGCTTCCTCCGGGCCGGGTTACTCCCTTTCTGCCTCGCTCCTTCATAGGGTTTTTGAACCATTCTTTGTCTGGCCCCTCACCTGAGACCAGTTTGCCATGGGAGACCCTACCAGGAGCACACAGCTCCAGACAACACAGCCCCCAGGTTCATAGGGACACACAAACCTCTCCACCACGATAAGGTGATGGTTCCCGAATATTGTATACAAAAATCTAAAATCTAAAGTTTCTGACTATATTTTTTGTACTACATGCTATAAAGTTATAGTTAGGGACCATTTGGTATTTCTGGAATGAACCACTGGAAGAAAATAGGGGCAGGTCATGTCTTTTTATGCATTCTTGAGGGGAGGGTCATCCAACTTTTTTTTCCATGTAGCTCTCTCAGTCTCGGCCCCCCATCCCTAGCAGATGGGTCCCTCCCTGTTAAGTCATCCAGCCAGAGATTTGAGCTGTAGTTGTAGAGAGACCGTGGGATTTCCCAAACTGAATAAATCCCGCCCCCACATATAAACACCAAACTGTTTTGCTAGTTCCATTGTGTTGTAACTAAGACTTCTGCTGCTTTACCTGTGTTAAAATATACAATGACTGAGGAAGCCTAGTGACGAGTCCATAGCAACCAGTTTACATGTTGAATTTGTCATTAGCCAGTGTGCTTGTTAAATGGCCTCAGTGTATTATTGAGTGATTTCACGTGAATAGTAATTTACTAGAGGAGTAACTTAGTATTTGATGTAATGCAGAAAGTGGGCATTTAGCTTCCATGCTTATTGTGTTTCTACAACTATGTTAGTGAGTAAATCTGCAGGAATACCCCCCCCCTCCCCCCATAACAGTGGAATGTGATGTGGTAGCCCCCTTAAATAAAAGACCAACAGTCTCTAATTTCTTCTGCTCACTAGGTATGACGTAGAACATATCTTTGCTGGGGTGTTATTAGTGGCATTCCAGCTTTAAGTTAAGATGCCATGTGTTGTTCCCCGACTTGTCAATTAAAATAATTAGTGTCAATTAAATGGGCATGAAGGAAGTCAGAACAACACACACACACTGTTGTATCGGTCTTGTGAACTAAACCATGTAAAGATGACAGATTGTACTGTCAAGCAACATTCTTCTTGATGTGTCAGACTTTGCAGTATGCCGCTTGGTACAAACGTATTTAAGGCCACTGGAACCACACCTTTATGTAAGCATAGTTGAGCTGAAGGTGTTTTAAGATACACAGATGATGTTCTGATATTTTCATTTGCATACATAGAGGTAGGTGTGGTTCCAGTGACCTTAAAGTGCCACTTATTTTGCTCCACCACAGTTCATTGCACTTTGTAAGAATTATACGGAGGACCTAAGGGGACATGAGCAACAAAAACAAAATCTAAAGTTTAGTTTCATGTGCTCAAACGTTCATGTGGGCACATGAAACTAAACATTAGAATTTATTTTTGCTCATGTTCCTTAGGGTCTTAGAATCATGGATAAATAAGCAGATTACTGTTATGTTAAAATGTTTCATTCAAAAATTATAATGTTACCCACGCTGGGACACAGATGATCAACTCAACTCCAGGGCCTGGTTTTTCAAAAATAACCCAGTGGGATTTAGGATCACGGATTGGATCAAATCTTGGAAATGGGTTTTTCAAAAGCAAAAGAGGGATTCTGAACAAGATCAGATCACGTAGTCCGATCTTATATTTGATCTTAATCAAACCTGCCCTTTGGGTTTTTCAAACCTTAGTTTGGGATCTACTTGGTCCAAAAACAGGATAATCCTGATCCCATCAAAAGGGAGGATCCAGTTGTGATTTTTCCAACCAGTTAATATCAGAAAGTTTTTTTGTGAATGATAATAAAATAAAAGTTTAGAGATGATATACACATTTCTTCATATTTGAAGCATATATGAAGCATGTCACATCTAATGAGGTATGGACTATTGGATAGTATTGTTTTTGTTTTGTTATTTCACATTATAAAAAAATAAGGAATGTAAAATGTTTCTGTTCACTTCAGTGTTTCTGTTTCTTAAAATTAAAACACACAATGACTCTTTGTGGCCACTGGTATTTTGCTTACCTGTTGTTCTTGGCTGAGCAAGTAGGCTACACTGTTGCTTACATTTAAGGCTCTGGTAAACAGGATTTGGTGATCCAGAAATTTGTTATTTGGATCACAGTGATCCAGTCCTATGTTCCTTTAAAAATAATCATAAAGGAAGATGGATCAGGTGATCCTGAAGAGGAAAAACATGGGATATCCAAATCTGAATCCGTTTGATCCAGATTAAATTCTCAGTTTTGAAAGACTTGGCCAAGAAGATCGAGATCAAGACCAATTTAGGCATATTTGGAATAATTATCAGCTATGAAATCCAGATGTTGTTCTTGAAATGACAGCAGTCACACTACACATTAAGCTGTTGCGTCATGCAAGTTAGTCAAAAAGTGCCGCCCAAAAGTGTCAATGTGAAATAACAGAAAAACACACAAAAGTAAAAGCCATTAGCTCACCCAGTAAGCGCGTTTGCCCCATGTTGGCTGAGTCCTGCAGCAGTGCGGGTTAGAATCCGACCTGCTGCCCTATGCTGCATGTCATCCCCCAACTCTCTTCCCCTTTCATCTCTATCCACTGTCTCTATATAATAAAGATTGTAAAAAATTAATCTTAACGAAAGTAAAACAACCTATGAGTGACTGTAATCTAAGACTGGCTAGTATAGTATTCCAGCATTCTTAAACTATTTTTTAGTCTTTTTCTATTTTCTAAGATGTTTAGCGACATCAAGGTCAGATGCCCAGCCCTTTTTCTACTTCTTTTTACTTTAGACAGACCAACCACAGCTACAATGCTTGTCAGTGTCCTGCTAGAAAGTCAATCATCCTATTACAAATGTCATGCCAGACAGGAATATAACAGCCTATAGTGTGTCTCAATGGACAGTAGAAAGTAGACCAATATAATAACACAATATGTCACATATATTACAATATGTCTACATGAATGTAGATGCAGCTAGCCTTCCCAGCACAGAAACCACTTCCAGAAAGTAGAAACTGAAAGTAGTATCGAAAAACCTGTTTTACCATGAATAATAATAATAATATAATAATTATAATGTATCCTTTTTTAGTCCCACAAGGGGAAATTACAATTTACACTCTGTTGAATTACACGTGTGTTACATTACACATACTCAGTAGCTATACATGCACTAAATGGAGACATGTCAGAGTGTGGGGTGGGGGCTGTCCATGGAAAGGCACCCTGAGCAGTTGGGGGTTTGGTGCCTTGCTCAAGAGCACCTTGGCAGTGTGGGGACTGAAACCAGCAACCCTCCGGTTCCCAACCCAACCCCCTACAGACTGAGCTACTGCCATCACATTAACTTTTTACCTTGCAGAGTAGTTCATCTTATAATACAGTAGGTGGCTCTGAAGTCAAAAAATGTTTGACAAATACATTTTCCTCCTGTGTCTTCAGATTCATAACTTTGTTTGAATCACTTTATTGCAGCCTTTTCCACATCTGATATATAAAATTAATGGTTAAATATAAACAAATAAGAACACACCCATACAATATAGTGAGATTCTGTGAACTGTGTGAAGCGTATGTTCAACGTATAACTCAAAAGTGAAAAATCCAAAGAAAATATATTACAGCTTGACAATGTTTCCTTTGTGTTAAAATTAATATGTATTGCCACCTTATAGACAATGAAGTTATTTCTGTCCACAACTCACCAGGGTAGGGGACGTTCCCTTTCTTTCCATCGCATACCAGTTGGAGGCGTAATGCTTTTGTGGGATGGTTGGAGGATGGACCAGAGCCCAACAGGACCCCTCAGTACCCGATGGGCCGGGCTGGGTTTGGACAGATATTTAGACATGATGTACGGGTTTAGGTCAGGCTCGGTCACATCAGCACGATATGATTGGGCCTCTGTTGTGCATTGTAGGCTCATCTGTTGACATTTCCGAATGCCTTCCTCCAGTTGCTTAATAAAAGCTTTCCACACAAATAAATGTACATATTTGTCATTAGTATGAGAATTAAGATATGAGATTTTAACTGTGTCGGGCTCGGACATAAATATCTTAATAAGCATTAAGATGCCCAACCGGCATACTGCTACATACTGCTCTGTTGTTAAAAATACAGGTCAGCAGGGTTGGGGAACTCCTGCCACTGTGATTGTCTACCCCGCCCCGTTTCCCCCCCACCTCTTGTATAAATAGTCCTTGTCTCCCTGTCTTGTGCCACTTTGTCTTGTTCTGTCTATGTGATAGTGTTGTCAAGAGTTCTATGCCAGCTCTTCAAAAACCAGGTTTTGTTCTTTGATTTTGTAAAAATTTCTATCCTCCATGTGAGCTTTTCTTTGTTTAAACTGTTGCAAAGTAAACTTTTTGTTAAACTTTTCCCTGTTTTTTGAGTCGTGTATTTGAGTCCACCAGTGTGGTGTCTAAGGGTGTTACAAGTGCAAAGATAAATGGACATCAAACCCTTACTCAACAGTAAACACAGTCTCACGACAGGTGAACATTCATTTTTTTCCATTGCAGAGTAGTTCATATTATAATGCAGTAGGTGGCTCTGACGTCAAATGTTTGAAAAATACATTTTGCTCCTGTGTCTTCAAATTTATAACTTTGTTTGCAGAGATGGTAAGTAATGAAGTACAAAGACTTTGTTACTGTACTTAAGTGGATAGTTCAGATAATTTTACTTTACTATTTATTTTTGTGCCAACTTTTTACTTTTACTCCTTACATTTGAACACAAATATCGGTACTTTCTACTGCTTACATTTTACAAAATTGGCGTCATGTCGGAGAATAGCGGAGACTAGCTGTCCAGAGGATAATCAGTTGAGATTGTGTGTGTGGGTCCTTGAGAACTAAGTTGTATAACTGATGTTGTCAGTTCATTTAAGCCTGTTGTTGTATTGGTCTATAGTTCTTGAACATTTAAAGTAAGTTAGCTAGGGATTCTGTTTGTGTTCTTCACCTGTTACCTAGGTTATATGTTGCATCAACAGAGAGAAGTTGTCTCCGTCTGTGTTTTAACAGACACACCTGGGGCCAAGTTGGAAACCAGAATTTTTAGCCTCATCAATACCGAATTCAGTCTAATTGGATGGGACTATACTGCACGTTACACTTGACGCACCACAAATACGACTCAACAGACTCACCAGCATTCATTTCACGTTAGCACATAGTAGTATGGACGGCGACATGACTGAAAATGAAGAAAACAGAGATCTCAGAGATTTAGCAGACAAGCAGCAAGACATTCCCGATCACCCTCGGCCTTATCTGAGAGAGATGTTTGAGACAGTAGGCATCAGGAATGACTCCTGGCCAATGTGCTGAGGAACTTCTTCATTAATGTCTGTTTAGTAATTCATAATTTATCCTTTATTTAATTTTATTTGAGTACACACACATATATTCCTTTTAATGTAAAGGGGAAGATTAAAAAAGAGAAACTGGATCTGTGAATTCTCACAGAATCACAACTGAATGCATATCTTGCTTCTCAGTCCGTCTCTTATTAACCTGGAGTTGGAACTCTGTCCAAATAATCATATATGGGATGTTTTAGGCCTATTGGCAGACAGCAATTTAAAATGTAGGTAATGGCATTTAAAGAGCCTGTTTTCCATGTCCACTAAAGTTTCTCAGCTTGCACTCTAGTAACGTGTGTGGTCCAGGTAGCTTTGCATAAAAAATAGTTGTCATTCACACGGCTACTTTTACTTTTATACTTTGAGTACCATTTCCAAGCCTGTACTTTGTTACTTTTATTTGAGTAAAGAAGTTAAATCAGTACTTCTATTTGTATTCTTTTAGTATCTACTTAAGTACGGAAAGGGAGTACTTTTGCCATCTCTGTTTGTTTGAATCACTTTATTGCAGCTTTTTCCCCACCTGATATACAAACATAACCAACATAGAACAAAATAACACCAAAATAATGTGCCAACATGTACTCGGGAAACTTAGTGTTTTATTTATTCATCATTTCATTTTTATCAACTAATTAATTTTTCTAGTATATATTTACATTTAGACACACAGCATATACATGTATGAAATGTGCAACATCTGTGTCATAATGTAAGACAAGTCCAATCATGCAATGGTTAAATATAAACAAATAAGAACACACCCATACAATTTAGTGAGATTCTGTGAATTGGGTGTATCAATAGGTGTTAGAGAGTTCTTTGTGGGATAGTCACAGCAGTTGCAGTTGTGGTTAAATTATATGATATATATATGTACCTGTATATTATGTTGCATGTTACTTTTCCACTGTTTACAAAAAAACCAAAGTCTGTTCCATTTTTCTTTTCAGTTTTTACGGGTCCTTCTACTTCTCTCCTGGGAAAACACGGCCATGTTGCATTGTGGTATTCGGGAGTAAAATGTAAGCTACATCCTCTACACACAAATTAGCTGTGCGTTGTGGGTATTTAATAGTGGACTATATAGCACAAATACTAAAGCTAGAGCATTTCAAGCACCGCCAGTGGTATGAAACAGTCCTCACTTTTTGCCTCCTGAAGGGGCATGGCCTAATTTGAACGTATAGTGAGTGTTGTGTGGATGGATGAAGTGAATTAATTCCTAAGTCATATGTTCTTTTGCTAACGTTAGATATTTACACTTATTTAGCATCAGTGAGATTAGTTTTGTTAGGGCTTTCATGAACGTTAGCTGGCGCTAGCATCTCTCTGTTGCCAGATCTTGGAAGAGTTGATGCTGAAACACAAACAGGTCTCAAACTAAGTTCATTTTCTCCTGATGTGACCGTCTGAAAAATGCCATTTTAGTTTCAGAATGTTCTGGAGATATGTGTCTTGTGAGAAATGGCTACAATATATACTTTGGTGACTAGAGGGCGAAAAGGCTCACTCATAATCTGTGTTCCCGTTCACTTCACCAGTTGGAGAAGTGAACTTTTAGTGAAAAGATTTTTTTGTAATGGAATATGCTATTCCATCACTAAAATTGGATGATTAATGTGGGTCATCAGTGTTAGTATATTGCCCATTGCTCCTTCCACTGCAGGGCTTTCCCGTATCTGTCTGATTGTTTTTTTGGGCTAGTCACAGTAGATGCATTTATATTGAAAGATTCGGTTTGTGGGCATTTTCAATGGTTCCTCCGTGGCGTGTACACTTGTAAAACGAGATTGTACAAAGATACATGTGTCATTAGTTTCAGTAAAAAATTAGATTAACTGGGATACTAATTTAACTAATTAACTGTGTCAGGTTCGGACATAAATATCTTATTTCTTACTCTAGGGATACAGTAGTTACAGCTGCATTGCTGGTTAAAGACCAGATCATTTTGGCAGTTTTGGATGTAGGTTCTTCCTTCCCAACAATTGTAAAAACAATGTGGGTCAGCAGGGTTGGTGTATTGCCCATTGCTCTTTCCATTACAGAAGTTTGGTGGCACTGCAGTGAGGCCAGGATATCCTGAAGGAATCAGATCAGAGAGTCATATTGTGTTAACTGTTCTTTAACCCTGTTTGATCATAAATTCATATCCCTGCTGAGATTCTATACAGAATACATTTTCAATCTGCAAAATAAGATGTAACAAAGTCAATAAGAGGCAGTCCCTCCAGGATGCTGCGATCGTGCCAATTCACACAAATTCAACCAAGCAATTTTAACCAAGCAAAAGGGGGGGCAGGTACTTCACTAACACGCACACACACAAACACACACGGTGGATGCTGGATAAACCAGAGATGAGGACAGCTACGCTCGTTATTGTAAGTGCAATGATAAGTTAAGGTCCAAGGCACCAAACCCCAACTGCTCGGGTGCCTTTCAGCCCCCCTCCCCACTCTGACATCTCTCCATTAGTGCTTGTATAGGTACTGAGCATGTGTGTGTAATTCAGGCCTGTGTGTAATGTGTGTAATAACAACAGAGTGAAAACATTGTAATTTACTCTTGCGGGATTAATAAAGTATACATTATTATTATTACTATTATTATTATTATTATTATTATTAATAATAATAAGTCCTTTATTAAACCATATGAATGTGTGTCCCAGGCCACAATAGGAAACTAACAATGGAAAGATCAAGCCAATGACAGACATGTTTGATTAATTCAATAAGTTATTATTTTTTGTCTTAAATCCACCAGCCATTTTAATATTATATCAAGTACCAAGATATGATTTCAGTTCCTGATCGAGTTTCTCTTTTTTAATCTTCCCCTTAACATTTAAAGCAGTCTACATGTATGCGTGTCTGCTCCAATATGCCTTTCGGAAAGAAAATAAAGGATAAAATAGGAATTACTAAACAGACATTAATGAAGAAGTTCCCCAGCACATTGGCCAGGAGTCATTCCTGATGGCTACTGTCTCAAACACCTCTCTCAGATAAGGCCTATGTTTTCTGACCACAGTGGAAATCTTTAGCAGGAAAAGTTAAACCGCCCCTCCCCCCGATTTAATAAAGCCATACATGTCTCTCATTGACTGACTCACTTGTGTTGTTCGTTGTGCCCGACTATGCATGCTTTCGAACACCCGCCCCACTCTACCTCTGATTGGCTTACCATGAAATTTTACTCAACCTCAGCCAATCGTCAGCATTTATGCGCTTGTCTCGTGCACGGCCCACTAACCAAGGAAGAAAAAAGTCTTTGCCTCTCGGCTTAGAGATCTAGTTGGTCTGATGAAATAAACTGCTTCAATTATAGTAACTTGCCACATTTTTCCAGCAGTAACGGTAACGGTGTTATTAATGTAGCCAGGTGAACAAAGGTTACAAAAGTTTTTTGGGGGGGATTAGTACCATAGTGGTGTTCTTTTTCCTCAAGGGGGCAGTGTTATGCTCAGAGGCGGATTTAATCATTTTGAGGCCTAAGGCAAACACAGGCATGGGGCCTCCACAACCCTTATTCTCCCCTTTTCAGTCCTTATTTATCTGAGAAAGACGTGCTCTCTGTCTGACAGCTGTTTTGGCCAGAGTGCTGGATCATCTTCAATCATAACACATTGATTAGGTGACTGCTACTCATGGGGTCTAGTTGTTGTGTATTATGTGTGTCACCATCTTCGTCATTGCCATAGTTATCATCATGGACAGTGAAAGCAGCAGTTCCGTAACCATCTCCATTCGAAGGATCCTGTAAGGTTGTCTTGTATGTATCCCCGCATTGCTAGAGCAACCTGGGCTGACACTACTCTTCATCAGTTAGCATAAGGCTGTTCGAGATGAGCCAGGTCTGCGCAGAATCGATCACCGCGATCGGCGCCCGTTGCATGCCGGTTAGATTTGTGTCTGACTTGATCCTGACTTGCTCTGACGTCATGCACACATAAGCAACAATAATCTCACGAGAGCAAGGCGGCGCAGTTCTGAGACGCAGGCAGCGCAGTTGCTTTTCACCGACTCTCAGCTGATTTAACAGCTGATTGGTTCACAATCGACTCAGCATGATGACTTCTTGTATAAACTTTTAATGATTTTGAATCAAAGGGATTTTAATTGCTATTTGTCTGATTTAAAGGCTTATTCTGTACAGAACACACGTTGTGTGGCTGATAGTGACGTTTAGAAGTCAGAGAGACTAAATCCGTTCAGATCACGGATCATCTACAGTCTGTTCATTAAAATCAGCAACAGATTGCATGTAGAACATTCAGAGAGCTACTCTGTCATAATTAAAACAACTAGAGAGTGTGTACCAGCTGATATGGGGTTCTGATAACATTTTATTAAATCGGAATCACACCACAGTGTTTTTGTCACTTCCTGTCCAGCCTGAAGGCGGCTGAAATCGGATGGAAACTGTCTGACTTTACCGCAGCTTTTTGTCCCCCCCGCTGCTGCCGCCTGCTCTCGTCCACTTTACAGGCGAGGCGCAGTTCATCTTTTGCTAGCGCAACCTGGGCTGACGCTGTCGGTAGCTCCTCAGTGTTAGCATTGCTAGCGCAAGCACCGGCTTCTTGCTGCTCTTTAGTATTGTTAATGTTAGTGTTGTCAGTAGTCACGTGAAAAGGTTGTTACCTTTGCTAAAAACGTTCTGCTTTCTTCACGCTTCTTCCTTTTTTCAGAACCACTTCGGTATCTTTGCTTCATTTTTTAACCGTCTGAAGCCTGCAGCTTACAGCATGCTGAGCCGTTTGTTTACAAACACACACAGATGTGCAGTAGGATAATGGAATAGTCCAATGTAGTGGGGACTGGGGGGAGTTTCTCATCATGAATTAAAAAATTGGATAGCACTTTAGCGTATCAATGTTTAGAGATATAATTAATTGGTGAAAAGTAAGACAACAAATTGTAACCATAAGTTTATGAGGCATTTTACGGGGCCCTTGGTAGCTTGGGGCCTAAGGCAATTGCCTACCTTTGCCTAATGGTAAGTCCGCCTCTGGTTACGCTAAGAGTAGCAGGCAAGGCAAATCCCACTTTAGCGCCTAATTTTGCAGAGGCACCAGAAACAAGGAATTGGCAGTACCAGTAGGTGACTGACTGCCACGGTGTGGATTTCTGTTCATGCGCATCGGAGTGTGAATGTGTGTGAGTGTTTATCTGATGAGCAGGTGATGAGCAGACTCCTTGTACGGAAATCCTGGTGTGTGTGTGTCTTGGACCACAAGTTGCACACTGGAGTGAAAGGAGGTGCCACTACTGTTGTCTAGAGTAGCTAAGTGTTTGCCAAGTGCTAAGGGAAACTGTAAAAGCTGATAGTTTTGTCAGATCAGGAAATAATTAACATTGTGTTTGGTTATAAATTGTTCTAATTCCTCAAAAAAAAAAAAAAACTGTATTAACTCTGTTTTTTTATTAAGCTCAGTCGGGAATAAAACAACCCACAAAAATAAGAACAATTTTACTTGTGTTCGGTCTCATCATTCTTGAGCAAGCCACATTAAGATACAGGGGTTGGACAATGAAACTGAAACGCCTTTCATTTTAGTGTGGGAGGTTTCATGGCTAAATTGGACCAGCCTGGTGGCCAATCTTCATTAATTGCACATTGAACCAATAAGAGCAGACTGTGAAGGTCCAATTAGCAGGGTAAGAGCACAGTTTTGCTCAAAATATTGCAATGCACACAACATTATGGGTGACATACCAGAGATCAAAAGAGGACAAATTGTTGGTGCGTCTTGCTGGCGCATCTGTGACCAAGACAGCAAGTCTTTGTGATATATCAAGAGCCACGGTATCCAGGGTAATGTCAGCATACCACCAAGAAGGACGAACCACATCCAACAGGATTAACTGTGGACGCAAGAGGAAGCTGTCTGAAAGGGATGTTCGGGTGCTAACCCGGATTGTATCCAAAACATAAATATGCCATATCATGGCATTCCCTTGGCCCCATACTTGTGCTAGATGGGCGCGTCACTGCCAAGGACTACCGAACCATTCTGGAGGACCATGTGCATCCAATGGTTCAAACATTGTATCCTGAAGGAGGTGCCGTGGATCAGGATGACAATGCACCAATACACACAGCAAGACTGGTGAAAGATTGGTTTGATGAACATGAAAGTGAAGTTGAACATCTCCCATGGCCTGCACAGTCACCAGATCTAAATATTATTGAGCCACTTTGGGGTGTTTTGGAGGAGCGAGTCAGGAAACATTTTCCTCCATCAGCATCACGTTGTGACCTGGCCACTATCCTGCAAGAAGAATGGCTTAAAATCCCTCTGACCACTGTGCAGGACTTGTATATGTCATTCGCAAGACAAATTGACGTTGTATTTGCCGCGCAAAGGAGGCCCTACACCATACTAATAAATTATTGTGGTCTAAAACCAGGTGTTTCAGTTTCATTGTCCAACCCCTGTAGGAAGAGTAATCAATTAGATCACTCGTTACCGTTTGGAACCGTCATTCCCATTACTGGTGAGGTGTATTTAAAGCTGATTCTGGTGTCCAACTTGGCCCCAGGTGTGTCTGTTAAAACACAAACGGACACAACTTCTGCTGCAATGTGCACCCTAGTCTCGCGGTGTGAGACGCGTGTCCACGCTATTTTCCGACATGACGACCTCTTGTACAAAACTAAAATAACGAACCAATTTTGTAAAATGTAAGCAGTAGAAAGTACCGATATTTGTGTTAAAATCTATTAATAAATAATAAAGTAAAAATTTAAAAATCTACTTAAGTAGTCTACAGTAACAAAATATTTGTACTTTGTTACTTCCCATCTCTAGTTAATATGAATGACATTAACTCTAACAACCACCACCACATGACAGGATACAACATAAAGTTTTGAATTTTGGTTACCAAGAACCAGAAGATTTTGCAGGAGGCTGAAAAATGAGTTGCCCTGTTTACATAACTGTCCACCTTCATTTATCTGCTAGTGCTATTAATTATGTTTAAAGCATGTTATGAACTTACCCAAGCTGGCGATGATCAAACAGAGACCTTCAAAGTGACAGACTGGTTATTATTTGATTAAAAAAACAAAGCTTAGGAGATCAGTTTACCTAAATTAATGGTAACGGTGACACTATTTTCTGTAAAGAGCTGAATGACACCTGTACTGCATTGTACCGGCTCTTCCTAGCCTCCGTTGCTACCCTTGAGGCTGCAACCACCGGGCCTCTGGCACTTCTCGGTCCCCGCCAGCGTCAACCTTGGCCAGTGGCGTCACGCATGACGTCACGGACCTTTCCAGCCATAGCGCGTATCTGCTCCCCATCTCCCCCTGGCGGGGGTCAAGTCATATTTCCCCATGTGCCACTTTTTCTGACACACTGGGCTCCTCTCTCCTCTATCTTTCCATTTTTCCATTTGTGTGCATCCATGTCCCAGAAATGCTTATTACTAACCTAGCTCTGGGGAGTCATTCCCCGGAGTCCTTATGTTCTTTTTCGCCCAGCATGTTTCCTTGGATCAGGGAGGCTCCAAAATCATGGTAGCAGCTGTCGCCATGGTCCCGCTACACGTCCTGCGATGCCGTGCTCATCCTGCTACGCTCTGCTGTGCCCTGCTACGTCCTGCTGTATCTTGTAATACCGCACAGTGCCCTGCTATACCATGAACTGCTACAAAGAACTACTACAAACTATTATTTTTTGAAACAATCAATTAAACAGCACCTGTAATCATTAAAGAACACAATCAAAACTTTAAATACACAAATGTCATTAAAACAGAAAGAAATCATCCATCCGTCCATCCATCTTCATCCGCTTATCCGTATCGGGGGAGCAGCTCCAGTAGGGGACCTCAAACTTCCCTTTCCCGAGCCACATCAACCAGCTCCGACTGGGGGATCCTGAGGCGTTCCCAGGCCAGGTTGGAGATATAATCTTTCCACCTAGTCCTGGGTCTTCCCCAAGGCCTCCTCCCAGCTGGACGTGCCTGGAACACCTCCCTAGGAGGCGCCCAGGAGGCATCCTCACCAGATGCCCGAACCACCTCAACTGGCTCCTTTCAACACGAAGGAGCAGCGGCTCTACTCCGAGCCCCTCTCGGATGACTGAGCTTCTCACCCGATCTCTAAGGGAGACGCCAGCCACCCTCCTGAGGAAACCCATTTTGGCCGCTTGTACTCGATCTCGTTCTTTCGGTCATGACCCAGCCTTCATGACCATAGGTGAGGGTAGAAACGAAAATTGCCCGGTAGATCGAGAGCTTTGCCTCAGAAATCAGTGATCAGAATTTGGATAAAATATTAATTAAAACAATATCAAAGGTATAGGGAGCAGAAAGAACATGGCGCTCAGATCAGGAGGGATTTGACTGAACAGGTTGGTGACTGTATGATTATAATCAATCAAGTTTGATTAATTAGTTCCCTGCATCATACAAAAACTTTTTATGACTGAAAATGATCACATGTACATTATTGGGACCACAAACAATAATAATAACATTCAAAAGCTACAACAAAATATAAACAGAAAGCAGGATATAGCAATATATATAGCAACAACAAAGAAATCAAATGAAATGTAGTTTGTCAAAATCAGAGTAAAAGGTGAAAGAAGCGTATTGTGTCTGATGGAAGTCTGGTGGATGTGTGGCTGAACAGTTTATATTGGGTAGACAGCTAAGGAGCTGGTAAACAGGGTGCGGATAATTACTCCAAGTTCCTGTAGTTCTTGGCCACTTGCTAATAGAATTCATTCAATCAACAAATACTACAATATCATACAATCACCTATAGGATTATTAGGAACACCATACTAATCCTGTGTTTGACCCACGCCTTCAGAACTGCCTTAATTCTACGTGGCATTGATTCAACAAGGTGCTGAAAGCATTCTTTAGAAATCCATCCATCCATCTTCATCCGCTTATCCGGTATCGGGTCGCGGGGCAGCAGCTCCAGCAGGGAACCCCAAACTTCCCTTTCCCGAGCCACATCAACCAGCTCCGACTGGGGATCCCGAGGCGTCCCAGGCCAGGTTGGAGATATAATCTCTCCACCTAGTTCTGGGTTTTCCCAGAGGCCTCCGCCCGAACCACCTCAACTGGCTCCTTTCGAGCACGCAAGGAGCAGCGGCTCTCTCTGAGCTTCTCACCCTATCTCTAAGGGAGACGCCAGCCACCCTCCTGAGGAAACCCATTTCGGCCGCTTGTACCCTTGACCTCGTTCTTGACCCAGCCTTCATGACCATAGGTGTGGGTAGGAACGAAAATTGCCCGTAGATCGACAGCTTTGCCTTCTGGTTCAGCTCCCTTTTCGTCACAACGGTGCGATAAACAGAATGTAATACCGCACCAGCTGCTCCGATTCTCCGACCAATCTCACGCTCCATGGTCCCCTCACTCACGAACAAGACCCCAAGGTACTTAAACTCCTTCACTTGGGGTAAGGACTCACTCCCTACCTGAAGAAAGCACTCCATCGGTTTCCTGCTGAGAACCATGGCCTCACATATAGAGGTGCTGATCCTCATCCCAGCCGCTTCATACTCGGCTGCAAACCGATTCAGTGAGTGCTGAAGGTCACAGACCGATGACGCCATCAGGACCACATCATCTGCAAAAGCAGCGATGAGATCCCGAGCCCACCGAACTGCAACCCCTCCGAGCCCCAACTATGCCTTGATATCCTGTCCATAAATATTATGAAGAGGATTGGTGACAAAGCGCAGCCCTGGCGGAGGCCAACCCTCACCTGGAATGAGTCCGACTTACTGCCGAGAACCCGGACACAGCTCTCGCTTTGGTCATACAGAGATTGGATGGCCCTGAGAAGGGACCCCCTCACTCCATACTCCCGCAGCACCTCCCACAGTTTCTCCCGGGGGACCCGGTCATACGCCTTCTCCAAATCCACAAAACACATGTAGACTGGTTGGGCATACTCCTAGGCCCCCTCCAAGATCCTTGCAAGAGTGAAGATCTGATCCGTTGTTCCACGGCCAGGACAGAATCCACATTGTTCCTCTTCAATCCGAGGTTCGACTATCGGCCGAACCCTCCTTTCCAGCACCTTGGAGTAGACTTTAGCAGGGAGGCTGAGAAGTGTGATACCCCTGTAATTGGCACACACCCTCTGGTCCCCCTTTTTGAAGAGGGGAACCACCACCCCGGTCTGCCACTCCTTAGGCACTGTTCCAGACTTCCACGCAATGTTAAAGTGGCGTGTCAACAAAGACATCCCTCCACACCCAGAGCTTTCAGCATTCTGGATGGATCTCATCAATCCCTGGGGCTTTGCCGCTGTGGAGTTGTTTGTCTACCTCAGCGACTTCCACCAGGGAAATTGACGACAATCCCCATCATCCTCCAGCTCTGCCTCTACCACAGAGGGCGTGTCAGCTGGATTTAGGAGTTCCTCAAAGTGCTCCTTCCACCGCTCTATTACCTCCCCAGTTGAGGTCAACAACGTCCCATCCTTACTGTATACAGCTTGGATGATTCCTCGCTTTCCCCTCCTGAGGTAGCGAACGGTTTTCCAGAAGCACCTTGGTGCCGACCGAAAGTCCTTCTCCATGTCTTCTCCGAACTTCTCCCACACACGCTGCTTTGCCTCTGTCACGGCAGCGGCTGCAGCCCTTCGGGCCCGTCGGTACCTTGCAACTGCCTCCGGAGTCCTCCGGGATAACACATCCCGGAAAGACTCCTTCTTCACGGCTTCCCTGACCACCGGTGTCCACCAGGGTGTTCGTGGGTTACCGCCCCTTGAGGCACCTAAGACCCTAAGACCACAGCTTGCCGCTACAGCTTCAGCAATGGAAACTTTGAACATTGTCCACCCAGGTTCAATGCCCCCAGCCTCCACAGGGATGCCTGAAAAGCTCCGCCGGAGGTGTGAGTTGAAAGTCCGTCGGACAGGGGCCTCCTCCAGACGTTCCCAATTTACCCGCACTACCCGTTTGGGCTTACCAGGTCTGTCCAGAGTCTTCCCCACCCCCTGACCCAACTCACCACCAGATGGTGATCAGTTGACAGCTCTGCCCTCTCTTCACCCGAGTGTCCAAAACATACGGCCTCAAATCAGATGAAACGATTATAAAATCGATCATTGACCTTTGGCCTAGGGTGCTCTGGTACCATGTACACTTATGAGCATCCCTATGTTCGAACATGGTGTTTGTGATGGACAATCCATGACTAGCACAGAAGTCCAACAACAGACAACCACTCTGGTTTAGATCAGGAGGCCGTTCCTCCCAATCACGCCTCCAAGTATCTCCATCATCACCCACGTGAGCGTTGAAGTCCCCTAGCAGAACTATGGAGTCCCCTACTGGAGCCCCATACAGGACTCCATTCAAGGTCTCCAAGAAGGCCGAATACTCCGAACTCTTGTTTGGTGCATATGCACAAACAACAGTCAGAGTTTTCCCCCCCATCACCCGCAGGCGTAGGGAGGCGACCCTCTCGTCCACCGGTAAACTCCACGCAGCGGCGCTCAGCCGGGACTTGTGAGTATCCCCACACCCGCCCGGCGCCACACCCTGGGAAACTCCGGAGTAGGACAGAGTCCAACCCCTATCCAGGAGTACGGTTCCAGAACCGAGACTGTGCGTAGAGAGTAAGCCCCACCAGATCTAACTGGTAGCGCTCCACCTCCCGCAAGTTCCGGCTCCTTCCCCACAGAGAGTTGACGTTCCACGTCCCCAGAGCCAGCCTCTGCCGCCCAGGTCTGGTCCGTCGAGGCCCCTGACCTTCGCCGCCACCCATATGGCAGCGCACCCGACCCCAGCGGTTCCTCCCACAGGTGGTGGGCCCATGGGATGGAGAGAGAGGAGCCACGTAGCTTTTTCGGGCTGTGCCCGACCGGGCTCCGTGGCAAACCTGGCCACCAGGCGCTCACTGACGAGCCCGCCGTCTGGGCCTGGCTCCAGACGGGGGCCCCGGGCTTCCTCCGGGCAGGGTCCCTCGATCTCTTCCTCGATTTATCATAGGATTTTTGAACCATTCTTTGTCTGGCCCCTCCCCTGAGACCACTTTGCCATGGGAGACCCTACCAGGAGCACAAAGCTCCAGACAACACAGCCCTCAGGTTCATAGGGACACACAAACCTCTCCACCACGATAAGGTGATGGTTCCCGGAGAGGTCAAGTTCCAGTCACTTAACCAGATATGGCTAACAGCTAAGCTGAAGTCACTTGACGTTAGCTACCAAGCTTTCGCAAACTGTTTATTTAAATGTAGAAGTGTGTTAGACTGCGACTCTGCGTAGGGTTTTGGGTGGGTAAACTCCTTTTAGTATAGACCAAAACATCCGCCCCGCTGATAGTAACTGGTGTTAACTGAGGGGAAGATATAAAAGGAGTTAGCCCTTGACCAAACGAGCGATACTGACGCCTCAGTAACTGTCACACCATTCAACATGGCGCCCAACGTGGGGCAGTGTTGGGAACTGTAACGCAGCAACGTGAACAATCGACTAGTAATAAAGTATGACTCAAATAAACGGTAGGGAATTTTGTTGAAAGGGAAATCCACAAGAGCAAAGTAACGAATAAGCCCCCTGACTATGACAGCTGCAGATGCCTACGCGCTTCTTTATTTGAGGATACGGATCATGAGGAAGATGGGACACAAATAGACAATAATCCGAGATCCAAACAAGCCTTAGGCATGTCAGAAAGCTTAATAAACCTAGGTCATGGATCAATAAGATACTTTCATGGTGATATTAGGAAGTGTGACCCATACCCAGGACAATTAAGAATGATATCATGGTTAAACCCAGCGAATGGGTTACTGGACCATGGAGGATCCATACATACATACATACAGACATACGTTCATTCATTCATACATACAGACATACATACATGCACAACTGGACTTTAATTCACACCTGGTTAATTTATCACTTTAACCCTTGTGTTGTCCTTCGGGTCCCGGGGACCCATGCAGTTTTACCCATAGCGTTGTCCTTTCGGGTCAAGGAGACCCTTGAGTCCTTTGGGTCACGGGGCCCTTGCATTGTCCTTCGGGTCCCAGGACCCTTGGCGTTGTCCTTTCGGGTCACAGGAACCCTTGGCGTTGTCCTTCGGGTCCCTGGGACCCTTGGCGTTGTCCTTCCGGTCCCTGGGACCCTTGGCGTTGTCCTTTGGGTCACGGGACCCTTGCGTTGTCCATTGGGTCCCGGGACCCATGGCGTTGTCCTTTCGGGTCCCGGGACCCATGATGTTGTCCTTTCGGGTCCCGGGACCCTTGATGTTGTCCTTTCGGGTCCCGGGACCCTTGGCATTGTCCTTTCGGGTCCCGGGACCCTTGATGTTGTCCTTTGGGTCACAGGGACCCTTGACGTTGTCCTTTGGGTCACGGGACCCTTGACGTTGTCCTTTGGGTCCCGGGACCCTTGGCGTTGTCCTTTGGGTCACGGGACCCATGGCGTTGTCCTTTGGGTCCCGGGACCCTTGATGTTGTCCTTTCGGGTCCCGGGACCCTTGGCATTGTCCTTTCGGGTCCCGGGACCCTTGGATGTTGTCCTTTGGGTCACAGGGACCCTTGGCGTTGTCCTTTGGGTCACGGGACCCTTGACGTTGTCCTTTGGGTCCCGGGACCCTTGGCGTTGTCCTTTGGGTCACGGGACCCATGGCCTTGTCCTTCGGGTCCCGGGACCCTTGACATTGTCCTTTGGGTCACGGGACCCTTGACGTTGTCCTTTCGGGTCACAGGGACCCATGCCTTGTCCTTTGGGTCCCGGGACCCTTGGCGTTGTCCTTTCGGTCACAGGGACCCGCGGCCTTGTCCTTTGGGTCACCGGGACCCTTTGATGTTGTCCTTTGGGTCACGGGACCCTTGACGTTGTCCTTTCGGGTCACAGGGACCCACGGCCTTGTCCTTCGGTTCCCAGGGACCCATCGTGCTCTCCTTTGGGTCCCGGGACCCTTGACGCTGTCCTTTCGGGTCACAGGGTCCCGCGGTCCCTGGGTCCCGGGACCTGTGGTACA
>JABXJD010003353.1:0-27528 GCA_013375575.1 Percina caprodes
CATCTCAAATAGCGCTCCTCTGATAGCGTCAGGGTTGCAGTGCTTGTTGTGTGAAAGGGCTTTAGAAACACTTTGGAGTCATGATTTCTAAAACAAAACCATATCAACTCTGCACATTGATGTCTTTTCAGTCATGTTACAACAGAATCTAAGGCTAAACTTTAACTGTAATCTACACTAAAGACCAATTTTATATTTGGCATGAGTGTTACCAGCAGCTATGTACAGTATGTAGTGTATACATATATATATATATACACTATATATATGTGTGATTCCTCCTCTCGGTTTCAGGCCTCTGTGTGCCTCTGGGATGGACAAGCTGGAGCTGCAGGACTGTCTGGATCACGGCAGAGTTGCAAAGGTTTGATAGTTCTACAGAATTAAGTTACGCTTCACAGTTCTTTACTTGCAAAATGGCTTCTAGGTCGCGCTTGTTTGACCGTGTATTTGTTGTTTTGTAGTTCGGGAAGGTGCGCACCATCACTACTCGCTCCAACTCCATCAAACAAGGAAAGGATCAACACTTCCCTGTCCTGATGAATGGAAAGGAGGACATACTGTGGTGCACTGAGCTAGAGAGGTGAGGAGGAAAAACTATAGACAGGGCGCCTGGGTAGCACACCTGGTAGCGCATGCGTCCACATACAGATGCTCACCCCGACACAGGGTGCCACAGGTCCGATTCCGAACCGCCCAAGGGCCCTTTGCTACAGGTCAATCCCCCTCTCTCTCCCCTTTCATGTCTAAGTTGTCAAAAGACCCTTCAGATCCATCGCAGACAGATGATCAAAGATATTTTCTTTGTGACACTGATTGTAATTGTGGTTATTTCCCTGCAGGATCTTTGGCTTCCCTGTCCACTACACAGACGTGTCCAACATGGGTCGCGGTGCCAGACAGAAGCTCCTGGGCCGGTCCTGGAGTGTACCCGTCATCAGGCATCTGTTCGCACCATTGAAAGACTACTTTGCCTGCGAATAGATGCCACCCACCACCAGCAAACAGACGCCACTTATGATTACACACCAGCTTTCCTATCGTGATATTGGCTCCAGCATTCATCATCTGCCAGCCAAATCATTTTGCAAAGAGCTGAAAGTTTTCTCCACTGGCAGGCCAGAAAATAGTGTAGCTGGAAAACAGTGAAAGTAGTTGTTAGTTTAGTCCAGCTCTTTCTGGACTCCTGGTGATGACACACTACGGCCTTAAACACACGTAATACACACTAACACAGAGATACAGAAATACATCATAGGGTGTGCTTTATCACTAACAAGGGAAGGGTCAAAGGCCAGTGTCCCTGAGGTCAGTAGAGTAATGGGACCTGTCTGGATGTTTAGCAGAGTTAAAAGGGAAAGATGACAAAATCTGGCTCTTCTGCTTTGTTCATTAACATTGATTTTAACAGGATTTTCCTTTTGTTTTAAAATGCCCTTGGAAGGCATGGTTTGTAAGTTGACAACACGTTTAAGAAAGATAGAGAACAACATGGCACAGGCGGTACAGCTGTTAAGTGGCTCCGTTTAATTTTTTTAATGTTATTTAATTTTTGTAGGAAGAGTAAAACATTTCACGGGACGCTCATTTAACTGATGATTAAAATGCTGATGCAGGCTGTTAATCTAAACACTTGAACCAAAGTCATTAGATGGACAGTTTTTGGGCTACAGCTGTTTCACTCTCGGGCCAGAAAAGCCAAAACATGACATTGGGGGTTTCTGTCCAATTTCAGATATAAAAAAAACACAACTGCACTGGATAATAAAAGATTAATCAGGATAAATCAATGATTATTTTTGTGAAATTAACAACATATACCCTGGGTCTAAGCCAAACAGGTGCTGTAAAGCTAACACAAATATTCTTTAATCTTTGTTAAAATGACAAGTTGCTTAAAGAGATGTGTCTGTCATGGCAGTGTGTTTAGATGAAGTGTGTTTGTCTTCCCTCCATGGCACCGGCAAACAGAACTCGCTGCTCAAAGCTCTGTGCACTGGCGCCATGGAGGGTGCAAACGCCCTTCATCTAAACACACTGCCCACAAAAGATGACACAGAGCTGGACTAAAATTGACAAAGTATCTATTAAAATATTTATCAGATAGTCTACTATAGATATATCGATTTGAATTTGGAAAGAAAACCATGCTATCATGTTTGAGTTTTTCAAAAGACCAATGAAAGACACACTAAAGGAAAAGACACACGGCAGTGGGAGCAAGTGAGAGTGAGCTAATACAAGCTAATCTGGAGGTGAAGCAGGATTTTGTCATTATATCAAAATGAGATCAAATTCATAGATTTTTTTTTACCGTTTGTCTTTTGCTCTGACATCAGCTCATTTGAGCAAAATAGCTTCTTTAAAAAAGAAAAAACTTTTATTAAAGATCATATACAAATGTTTTTCGTATAGATAGCGTGACACTTTTGAGTTATAATGTTACTGCGCCATCTCCCTGATAGCTACATACAAGTACTTGAAACAAGCCAATGCAAAAACAGAGATACAGCACATAGGAAGTTCTTTTTTGTTGTCTTTTGCAAACCGTTCCAGATTCCAGACAGCTAAGAATTAAAGGCAGTTGACATTTATCCTACTGTAGAAGTTCAGATCTTATCTTAAAATAACATTGTTTTAGTTCATTGGACTGGCTGGATGCAGTGTCTCCACTTGTGGCTTATCCTGGTTAGAAAAGTTCATTTGAATCCAGGAAAGAGTGTGTGTCACTGTTCCTTAAAATGGTGGGAAACACTGGTGAACATGCAATATTTTTTGTAAACTACCGTACCACTGACTACTTTTGGTTTAAAGGAGTTTTTCAAAACATTTGACAAGAGGACCTCCACCAAAAATGTTCTCTATAATGCTGGTTGACACTGTGCTTTGGTACACAGTATGCATCAATAATTACAAGCAATTGTGAAAAAATAATACTGAATGTGTAGTACAGAATGTGTTGCTGCGAGAAGAAGTGTTTTTTTGTGAGAATTCAAACACAACACATTTATTGCAATCATGTAGATTCATAAAACTCAAAAATAATAAATATTAAAAAAAGATCATACTGTATGCTTGAAATTTAGCTCACTAGACAGGTGGACAGTTCACTTTGGTACCAATTCTGCTGACATGTCCATACTTACAAAACTTACCGTATTACTTTAAAATATATTTTTTTTTTTTGTTTGTTTTTTATATCTAGAAGATGCTGTTGACTGTCACCAAATCATACTAAGTGGGCATTACCTCAGAGAAAGAGGCAACTGTACATCACTCCTCCATTAGGATCTTTGTTGTGTGACTATATATATTGTAGCTTTATGCTCCCAAAGCTTGTATTTTATCACTGGAATTTTTTTTTTTACACGTTTTGCGTAACATATTGATATAAAGGTTTACAAGTGTTTTAAGTCTCTTGTTTGAATAGAACTAAATTTTTTTATTGTAACACAAAATGCACAAGCCTTCATATTGAAATCATTCCTTCATGGTGCTCCCTCAAAAGGCCTCTTAAAGTGCCACCTTTTGGTTTTCTAGTCTGATTTTAAATTCCTTTAAAAAAAAATCTCATTGTTTACATGCTATATTAATACTGCTGAGCTTGTTGAATGTTTTGCTTGAAAATCGTATGCAAAAACAAATCAGGATTTAATTTCATTTTTCCCGTTCTGCTCTTTTAAGACTTTTTATATTAACAGTATAAAGCGTTCTTACTTTATATGTATAATGTTATAGCGTGATTTAATGGATAGCTTTTTGATATCTTGTGTTTAGATGTAAACCGTTGAGTTTATTTGTAGGCTTGACATCTGAAACCATTTTAGTGCTTTATCTTTTATAAGAATCCCATTTACGGATTTTTTTTTACTTTGCCTTTTTATGAATCTAGTACCAAAGCATTTAAAAAAAACAGATTCTGTGCTATTTTTTTTTTTACTTCAGTTGAATAGTAGAAAAGCGCTGATGCATTTTTTTATGTTTGTTTACTTCCTATAGCAACCTATACAAAAGTTGTACTCAATAAAATGCAGCTTGGCTGCTAAAAAACACTTCCACGTGTCCTGTGTGAAATGTTGTCTCTTGAATATTTACTCTTGGAGGGATTATTTTCATTACCGCTGAATCCACTTATTATTTTTTAATGTCTCCATTAATCAATCTATTAAATGATAACAATAATGACACATTTACATACCTTATTCATAAAGTAATGTCTTGAAATTGCTTGTCTGAGCAACTGTTGAGAAATCCCCAAATGTATTATAAAGACTTGACAATGGTTGGAATTTGACATGATAAATAACTTGAAACAGGCATAAGAAGGTTTTAGGTTTACAACTACAATAGTATTAAAATATAATGCTTTCACATAAAAACAGTATAGTAGTTTAATCATGGGAGAATTTTTGTTAATTTGAGCCACACTCTTAAAACACTGCAGGTTCACAACAGGACGTTTATGTAAAAAGCCATAGCCACTCTGAACTTCTTCCCACTTTCTGTGCAATAGTTAATATATAACACTTTAGAAGACACTGAAATCCTGTGTAATTTCATTGCTGTACAATATTTAAATATTTATTACTTTGGCAACTGGAAATTCTGTGCAATTTCATTACAGTGCAATATTTAATATTTACTCATTTCATTACTGTGCAATATTTAATACTTTTGATACACAGATAACTGTGCAATTTCATAACTGTAATATTATTTTCACACTGCGTATACAAACCATATTTATCTTACTTACTATTTTATATATTGTGACGGTTTGTCTTTTATCCCTTTTATGGTTTGTTTTTAATTGGTCAATGGGTGCCAGCCAGGTCTCTCTCCTGACATTGAAGATAGTCTTAGTCCAGTTAAAAGGTGTATATTTGTTGTATTTTGTATGTAGGATAAAGATCAAAACCACACAAGCATGCACATATAAAATGTACACCCTAAACAAACAATAAAAGATATACCCAGCAAAACACCACACAATTCAAGATTTCAATCAAATGTTCATATATTTAAACAGAAAGAATTAAGCAAAACAGAAAAGTCCCACAGAATAATTGTATTGTCCAAAAACACCAAAATAAGAAAGTCCACAAAAATCCAACAAAAAAACTCCGCTTCTGGTTTTCTTATAGCACCGTTCATTTGTGGAGTTAAACAAAATCATAAATCATTTAGTCTCAAAGCATATTTTAGTCCAACCGTACATGCAACAGAAAGTAACGACATTTCATGTATGAAATAATGTAAGTTAAAAAATGAACACTCACAGACCTCTAGTCTAATCAGTCAGTCAAGTAGTCTAGTCAGTCAGTCCAAAATCCGGTCCGGGGTTTAGCGGGAGTAATAGTGGACGTCCGATGGCAGTGAACAGCTGAGAGGTGGAAGCGGTTGAAGTGGCGTGATCCGGAGTTTTCAGGTACACAGATCGGTCAGAGCGGGGGTTAACGGAGCCGTCAGTAGCGATTCAGACAAACGTGCTATGTTAAGGGATTAAAACGACTTTCACTGCCGCGCAACTGAGCTGTAGCTCCGCTGACTCTGCGTACTACTTCCTCTCCGACTCGGTCCACTCAATCCTCATACAAGAAAAATACTCTCCCCTCCTTTCTGTTGCGCACCGGAAAATAATTAAAGTAATCAGTGTTGAAGGGGTGGTTCCTCTGCCCTAGAACAGCTGATGCACCTGGTGATCTCCAAGCTGTCACACTCCTTCCCCCCTGAAAAAAGCCGTACATTAGGAAGGCTTCCTTTTCCAAGAACAGTGTCCTAGCATCTTCAATCACTAGGAAAACCAGGAAAGTCCTCCTCATCACTTTCCTCTTCCAATATGTCCATTATTTGTTTACGCTGCAGTGTATCCACCTGTTCAGCAGTAGGATAACATGGCTTTAGTTGGGCCACATTAACGACACGCAGATCTTCACCGTTGTCTTCCCGAACCACCTCAAAGGTCAGAGGACCAACCGATCTGGTGACGCGATAAGGACCTTTCCACCGTGGTGCAAGTTTGGCTGAAAATGACTTTTCCAATTTGGAATACGGGTGAGATCTCAACCAGACCCTGTCCTTATCCACAAAAGTTTGCTCCCTTCTGTATCGATCATAATTGGCTTTCTGTCGCTTCTTTGCCTTCTGCAGGGTTTCTGATACCAATTTTTGCATATCAGCTATTTGAGCCATTTTGTGGTAGGATGGGTCATCTGGTGTACAGAACTGGGGTCTCAGCTCGGAATCCATTGGACCTTTAAGTGTCCGGCTAACATTAAGTTCTGCCGGTGTCACCCCAATGGACTCATGCACGGCCGTGTTGAGGGCAAAGCGGAACTCTGGTAAATACTTATCCCAGGTTTTATGCTTCCCATCCACGTATGAGGAAATCATGGCCTTCAAGTTTCTGTTGACTCTTTCTGTCAGGTTTGTCTGAGGATGATATGGTGTGGTTCTCTTTTGAGTCAAGTTCCATTTCCTGCAGGTTTCTCCGAAAACAGTTGAGACGAATTGGGAGCCCTGGTCTGAAAGAATATATTCCGGTACTCCCCAACGTGTAAGTATCTCCATGTTTAACACTCGGAAACGGATTCTGCTGTGGCACGACGTAGCGGAAACAACTCTATCCAGCGTGAGTAGTAGTCCACAAAGACGAGTAAGTAGATGTTTCCAGCAGAACTCCTCGGCAAGGGTCCCATGAGGTCAACTCCCAACATTTCCCATGGTCGACTCACCACCGTCTGTTGCAATTTACCTGGGGGTCTTCGATTCTCTGGTTTTGAACCTGACAGGTTTGGCAGCACTGGACATAGGTTTTACGTCCAAACTCATGCGGGGCCAGTACGCCAGGGATTGTAGTCTTTTATATGTTTTATATCTTCCTAAGTGACCTGCCAATGGATGGTCATGGAAGAGATGGAGTAGCTGCTGACGAAGAGAGTTGGGAACGTAGATCTGATACAGGCTTTTATGAGGAAGTTGTAAAACCCTGTACACTTTGTCCTCCAAGATTATGAATCGAGTGGCTGAATTGACGTTCTGTTCCCCGGAGTCGAGTATGGTCTCATACAGTTTCAGAATCTCTGCATCATCCTGCTGAGCCTTCCATAAGACTTCATCTGAGATTTGGAGATCCTCCGTCATTTCCCTTTTAGCGGGGTGGACTGCTGCACAAGTGGGAAACTGATAGTCTGTACTATCAACAGGAGCTCTAGACAGGGCGTCAGGAACAGTGTTGTATTTTCCTTTCCGATACTCAACTGTGAATGAGAACTCCTGCAACCGTAGCGCCCATCGAATCAGACGAGAGCTAGGTTTCTGAGTTTTGAAAACCCACACCAGAGATGAATGATCCGTGATTACCGTGAATGTTCTCCCTTCCAAGTAGTAGCGCCATTTCTCTAATGCCCAAACCACCGCTAAACATTCCTGTTCTGTTGTGGAATAATTTCTCTCTGCTGGATTCAAGGTGCGACTGGCAAAAGCAATTACTTTCTCACTTCCCAATCCCATCTTCTGGGCCAAGACGGCACCCAATCCAACATCGCTAGCATCTGTGTAGACAATGAAGGGTAAAGTGAAATCTGGGTGGCCGAGAATTGGTGGTGAGATAAGATGCTGCTTTAGTGATTCGAAAGCTGTTTGGCAAGCAGATGTCCAGATGTATCTTGAATCTTTCCTTTTCAATGCATTAAGTGGATCTGCTATGTGTGAGAAGTTGGGCACAAAGCGATGGTACCAGCCAGCCATTCCCAGGAATCTCTGTAACTCTTTAATAGTCCTTGGGGTGGGGAAAGCCTGTACAGCTTGAGTCTTTTCCTCGTCTACTTGTATACCAGCCACTGAGACCACATGACCAAGGAACTTGAGAGAGGTTCTGCAGAATTGACACTTTTTTATATTGATGGTCAATCCAGCCTTCCTCAGACAATCCAGAACGGCTTGTATATCATAATAGTGCTGCTCCAGTGAAGATGAATGTATGATTATATCATCCAAGTAGACCATGCAGATTTTGCCACGGAGATCTCCAAGAACCAACTCCATCAGTCTTTGAAATGTTGCAGGCGCATTTTTCAATCCAAAAGGCATTACTTGAAACTGAAACAGGCCAAATGGACATATGAAAGCCGTTTTGTCCTTGCTGCTTTCATCCATTGGCACCTGCCAATACCCACTGTTGAGGTCGATGGTAGTGAAGACAGATGATCCAGCCAATGATTCCAGAATTTCTTGAATATTTGGAATGGGATATGCGTCAGTCCGGGTTGCAGCATTTATCTTGCGGAAATCTACACAGAATCGTGACTTGGTATTGTTCTTCTTAGGAACCAGTACCACTGGAGCGGCATATGGTGATGTAGAAGGGGTGATGATTCCATCCGCCAACATTTCCTCAATATGATCTTTCATTTCTTGGAGTTTTGCAGGTGAACAACGGTATGGTTTCTGTCTGATAGGGATGTCATTAGACAGCAGAATATGGTGGAAGGATACATGTGTTCTGCCAACTCGTTTTGTACAAACATCCCTGTTCATTTGGAGTTGGCTACTCAACTTTTCCTTCCCAGCCTCATCCAGATGTGCAACTTGGATGACAGCATCTAGGTTAGCATCCACAGAATCCATTGAGGAAAACCCTTGCACCACTGTAATAGGAGAAACTGCAGAGTAGAAAGCAAATTGAGATGTTATTGGCCTCTCCGGAGCGGACCCATGTTCCGTTAGGAAGGAGTATTTCCTATTAGCAGCTGATTTGAACCAGTAAGTGTTCTCTGAGGCGTCAAACTGAAATCCGGAAAGAAAGACAAAGTCAAGTCCGAGGACAACCGTAAGGGCAAGGCATGAGGTTGGCAAGACCACCACAGGTACTTTGACAGAGTGACGCTGAATGTTGAGCACAAATTCACCACAGCCGAGAGGATATTTCCCTGTTCCATCCGCCAGATACAAAGGACCTTGAGACCAGGGTTTCAACCCTTCTTCACTCCTCCGCAATACCTCCCAGACAGCCTCATTGATCAACGTGTAAGAGGACCCGCTATCTAGGATAGCTGATCCTTTCCAGGAACCAACAGTGATAGGGACCACTAACTGACGTGGCAAGACCCTCGTGGGTGGTGTTGAGTGAAACTGAGTATTCTGTATGTGTGAGAGTGCATTAACAGTAGGAGGATTTCTTGGGCTTCCATTACCTGGGGTCGATGGTTTTTGGAACCTGTTCTTTCCAGGTTGATACAGTGGACAGGCTGATGGAGAATGGGAATTTTGCAGCGCCAACAGTAAACTTGGGAAACCCCGGGGTTGTCTGGTGTAGAAATATTTTCAGGTTTGGATGGTTTTTGCATCATCGGTCTTTTCCTTTGTTCATACAGACGTTGGTTTTCTTTATCCTTCTCCAACTGTTGTCCAAGACGAACCAATGCCTCCACAGTAGGAATACTGCTACCTCTTAGCTGACTGGCCAGTGCAGGGTTAATATTTTTCAACGTCAACTTAACAACTTCCTGCTCGGTGACTATTGGGTTCCACCTCTTGCAAAGTGACCTGTACATGTAGGCAAAATCTCGTATGCTCTCATTTTCTTGTTGTATCCTGGTTCTGACCCTCTCGGCCAGTTCATCCTGGTAGTCCTCAGCCAGAAATGCTGACTGGAAACGTTTCTCAAATTCTTTCCAGGTGGAAATGTCGAGACGGGCAACCCCCCACCAATCACGGGCTGTTCCGTGCAACACATTGCGTAGAGTGGCAAGAAGTTCAACGTCAGAAAGCGGATTTAGAGCCAGGAAATCATTACATCTTTCCAAAAATAGCAGGGGTCAGGGTTATCCTCCATTCTCCCAAACATTGGAAAGTGCATTTTAATTGGGCTTTTTCCCTGTAGGCCAGACTAGCCTCATTGTTTTCTCGATTTGCACTGGGAAAAAGAATCCACTTCAGTAACCCCCAGACACATGGTAGACTGCAGTCTTTGACGTCGCATTTGCGAAGGTTGACCGTATGGTAGAGAAGTCACAATAACGGTCTGTGTAGATGCCTCAGCAAGGGTGAGAGGGTGCAATGATGTTGTGAAACTGCGAATACCGGTCATTTCCTCTGTCAGCGTGTTTACTTTCACTGCACAGTGTGTCACTTCCCCCTCCAAATGTTGAATTACAGACACCATTGGAGAAATAACAGATTTCAGGTCATTTAAAAGTTCAGCATGATATTGTTTAAGGCGCCAGTTTATGGTACTAGTGACTTGATTACAGATGTAATCAAAATGCTTATTCATCTTGTCCTCCAGCTCCTTCAAGTGTACTTTATGTATTGTGGCAATGTTCTCCGAGTTTTTCTCCAAACAGCTCTTTAGCACCTCCATGTGGCACTTGTGCTCGGCTACGGACAGTGGGCTTACAATCTGCCCTGTCCCTTCCATTTTAGAGTTATCCTGTGGCAAGAGAATCAGTGGATCCACAATCTCAGATGCTCCACAAATATCCATGTCCAAAAGAGAATATCCTGTCCGTCCAAGATTCATTCCTGAGGTTTCTTGGTTTATTGGTTGGTCCGCTTCTCCTCTTAGAAAGTTTTCCAGGTCCATACTAGCATCCATTGTGGATCACTTGTCTGTCTCTTAATGTCTCTTTTCCCTTAGTTGAAATCAATGAGATTTACTATTCTCGAAAAAAAAATCTCTTCGCCCCACGTTGGGTGCCATTTTTCTGTGACGGTTTGTCTTTTATCCCTTTTATGGTTTGTTTTTAATTGGTCAATGGGTGCCAGCCAGGTCTCTCTCCTGACATTGAAGATAGTCTTAGTCCAGTTAAAAGGTGTATATTTGTTGTATTTTGTATGTAGGATAAAGATCAAAACCACACAAGCATGCACATATAAAATGTACACCTAAACAAACAATAAAAGATATACCCAGCAAAACACCACACAATTCAAGATTTCAATCAAATGTTCATATATTTAAACAGAAAGAATTAAGCAAAACAGAAAAGTCCCACAGAATAATTGTATTGTCCAAAAACACCAAAATAAGAAAGTCCACAAAAATCCAACAAAAAACTCCGCTTCTGGTTTTCTTATAGCACCGTTCATTTGTGGAGTTAAACAAAATCATAAATCATTTAGTCTCAAAGCATATTTTAGTCCAACCGTACATGCAACAGAAAGTAACGACATTTCATGTATGAAATAATGTAAGTTAAAAAATGAACACTCACAGACCTCTAGTCTAATCAGTCAGTCAAGTAGTCTAGTCAGTCAGTCCAAAATCCGGTCCGGGGTTTAGCGGGAGTAATAGTGGACGTCCGATGGCAGTGAACAGCTGAGAGGTGGAAGCGGTTGAAGTGGCGTGATCCGGAGTTTTCAGGTACACAGATCGGTCAGAGCGGGGGTTAACGGAGCCGTCAGTAGCGATTCAGACAAACGTGCTATGTTAAGGGATTAAAACGACTTTCACTGCCGCGCAACTGAGCTGTAGCTCCGCTGACTCTGCGTACTACTTCCTCTCCGACTCGGTCCACTCAATCCTCATACAAGAAAAATACTCTCCCCTCCTTTCTGTTGCGCACCGGAAAATAATTAAAGTAATCAGTGTTGAAGGGGTGGTTCCTCTGCCCTAGAACAGCTGATGCACCTGGTGATCTCCAAGCTGTCACAATATGTATATAGTTGTCTCAGGAACTGTGCACCCCCCTTCTTTTGCACTACTTATATTTTTATATTTTATTCCATGTTATATTCCTTCTTGTTGACACTGTAAAAGGGTTGCTTCAATCTCGTTACACAGGTATTGCACATGTGTATGACATGAAAGGCTTTCTATTCTATTCTCAAGTGCAAAATGACAACTGTCTCAGTGCTCGTTACAAATAATTCATACTTTATGTATATATGTAATCAAATCAATGTTTTATTGCACAGCAATGTGCAAAGGATTAGTAAAAAACAAAACGCACAGCCTGTTACATGTGAATAAGAGTGATTAAGAAAAATGTTTTTTTTCTCAAAATCCTTCCATCAAATCTGCTTGTTTAAGCTGGTTACCTTTCTGATCGACTAAATGGAATCTACATAAAAAAGGCCCTATAATAAAAAAGACAGACTTAGACAGACTTTATTGTAATAATGTACTGTAATAAAAAATACTGACTTAGACTTAGACAGACTTTATTGTAATAATGTACTGTAATAACAAATACTGAGTTAGACTTAGACAGACTTTATTGTAATAATGTATGTAATAACAAATACTGACTTAGACAGACTTTATTGTAATAATGTACTGTAATAACAAATACTTAGACTTAGACAGACGTTATTGTAATGATGTACTCTAATAAAAAAGACTGACTTAGACAGACTTTGTCAACTGCACGTTCACAATATAGAGTTGAGCAAGATTTCGTTACAAGGCTCCGAATAAAGAAAAGAGCAGAAGACAAGTAAAAAGAGAAACAGTATAAATATAAGTATGTGTAATATAAGGCAGGTGCAAGACAAAATTTAAAATTATTATAAGACGATTTTGACTAGTGCAAATATCAGTAGCAGCAGGACGTATTGCAGTGAAAACAGCGAAATGAACAATATACATTTAATTTGGGAGGGGTCCTCTGTGACTGTCTGAGCCCTGGTCATGGTTGGGGTGGGGTGGGTCCTCTGTGATTGACTGAGCCCTGGTCATGGTTGGGTTGGGAGGGGTCCTCTTTAATTGGCTGAGCCCTGATCAAGCAGCGTCTGCAAGCAGTGTCAGGGACGCAAGGAGGTGCTGTCCCGATGACTTTCTCCGCTGTCCTCCCCACTCTCTCTACACGTTCTGTGTCTGAGGCGGTGCAGGCCCCAGACCCGACAGAGATGCAGCTGGTCAGTATGCTCTTTATTGTCCCTCAGTAGAAAGTGGTGAGGGGGGGGTCCTTATTGTCCCTGATGAGCTCCACCAGGTGTCTCACCTCCTCCTAATGATGTGGTTTGTACTGAACCTGGCACAGCAGTCGTGGGTCATCAGGGTGAGGAGCAGGGGGCTCAGAGGAGATGATGCTGGAGGTGTTTTCCAGTCCTCACAGACTGGGGTCTGTCTGTGAAGAAATCCAGCAGCCAGTCACACAGGGGGGTGTTCAGTCAATGGGGGGGCAGTTTGCTCACCAGGTGCTGGGGATGATTGTGTTGAACACCCCCCACCACTACAGCACATTTCCTCTCCCACCCACTGACAAGCTTCACTTTTTGATTTCTCCAGTGCATTCAACGCCACTGCTACTAGATGAGAAGCTGCAGATGGTGGGCGTTGGTGCGTCCACAGTCTCCTGGATCACCGACTACCTGACATACAGACCCCAGTTTGTCCGCCTGGACCGTGTTCTGTCTGATGTGGTGGTGAGTGGTATGGGGGCCCACAGGGGACTGTGCTGTCTCCTTTTCTGTTTACCTTATACAACACAGACTTCCAGTGCAACTCAGAGTCATGTCACCTACAGACGTTTTCTGATGACTCTGCAGTTGTTTGGTGTATAAGGAATGGACAGGAGGGTGAGTACAGGGCACTGGTGGATGAATTTGTGGAGTGGTCTGGTAAGAACCGCCTGCTGCTGAACGTGGACAAGACAAGAGAGATGGTGATCAACTTTGTTATTGGGACCCGCTGCTTTTCGTGCGTTCAGTGTCCTTAATGTCCAACGGACATCAGCTGTCTCAAGTCTGAGTGCCTGTTTATCTGTGTGAGGTGTGGATTTCTCACAGGAGTGTTGTTGAGTGCTTCAAACTGACCAAAGTAGATACTGAGTGTGTTGAGGAAGTCTGTGTTGTGTTCACAGGGCAGAGGAGCAGCCTTGTAGTCTGTGATGGTCTGGATGTCTTGCCACATGCATCTGGTGTTTGTCGGGTTGTGGATGAATCCCTGGATTTTCTGACCATAGGCACGCTTTGCTGTTCTGATGGCACAGTCAGTTTGGCTCTGGCTGATCTGAGCGACTCTGTGTCCCCACCCTTAAACGCTGCATTTCGTACCCTCAGTGTTGCATGTACCTCATTGGTCAACCAGGGTTTCTGAGGTGACTATCTTGGTAGCAGACATCCTCCATGCATTTCTGGATGTATGCAGACACAGATTCAGCACACTCCTCCACATTTGTGCGTTGGTTTTCAGTTGCAGCTTTCTTGAACATGTCCCAGTCTGTGCACTCAATCAGTCCTGTAATGCTGACACTGATCCTGCAGGCCAGACCCTCACTTGCTTCACAGTGGGTTTTCCTCTGGTGAACTTGGGCCTGTATGCAGGAATTAGCAATACAGAGAGATGGTCTGATGAGCCAAGATGGGGGCGGGGGGCTGTCTTAATGTTTGTGTAGGCTCTGTCTAGTGTGTTTGAGCCACTGGTTGCAAACTTCACATACTGATGTAAAAAAATGGGGAGAACTGTCTTCATGTTGGCCTGATTAAAGTCCCCAGCAATAATGAAGACACCCTCTGGATGTGTAGTTTGCTAGTCACTGATGGAGTGGTAGAGCACACTCAAAGCCTCCTTGGAGTTAGCACTGGGGGGGATGTAAACAGCAGTGATGACGGTGGAAAATTCCCTGGACAGAAAAAAGGGTCATTTTATGGTCAAAAACTCAATGTTCAGAGAGCAATGACTTGTGACCACCTTGGCATTGTTACACCACCTGTTGTTAGTGTAGATGCAAACACCACCACCCCGGGTTTTACCACGGAGAGCACAGCTCCTGTCCGACCTGAAAGTTGTTAGCCCCTTTGTTAGACTGCTTATTTATCTTTTGGTTGATTAGACAGACGGCAGCTTTGTCATCTTGGCGATGGATGGATAGATAGATAGACACTTTATTGATTGATTATTATTTAAAATGACAAATCCACATGAATAATACTGTATGGACAATAAAGGAAAAGATACTAAATAATAAATCCCCATGAATGTACTAAGGGATGTATAAGCATGAGACGCTTGCAGTGATGCGTGTTAAGGTTATGAGAGATGGTGTGTGTGTGTGTGTGTGTGTGTGTGTGTGAGTATGCATTATAAGGAACGGTGCTCTACGCAAGAGTGTATGGCTGCAGCCTGGAGCGTCCAATGTCCCAATAACATTCAGAAATGTATGGCAAAATTGTTACTTTAACAGTTTTTAACGTTTTGCAATTGATTGCAACAAACGTGGTCATGAATTTACCTGTGACTCCATCTGGAAAATTATTCGCGATTTCGTATTTTTTACCCTCTGACTTTACCGTTGGACACACCTCGGCATGAGACGGGACGGCATGACATGGAACGCTCCAGACTGCAGCCATACCCGTCTCGCTCTACGAGAGTGTGTCATGGTGGTAGTGCAAATAAGTCCAACAGTGCAAGACTAAAGTCTAGAGACGAGCATTAAATATGGACAATATAAGAGAACAAGTGGGACAATGTAAAGAGTATTCTCCATTAAAGTTTACATATAGGCTAATATGTGATTTAGCGACAGTTAGCCTAGCTAGCCATACAGTCTGCATGATTGTGTTAGAAAATAAAGAATTTGGGCAATGTGCTGAAGATTAAGGAGTAATTCTAGTCTAGTGTGTTTTTCACATCCATATTTTAAACTGTTGGGTTTGGAAGAATGTAACTACCATTGAAGATGGCGTTTAAAGACATTTTTCCCAACAATTAGCTAGAATTTCTGTTGTGTCCTTGTTTAGAAAGTAAATTCTTCATGAGCCTAGAACTGTTTTTCCAATCAATATGGCGTGAGCTTCGATGGATCATTCTACTTAACAGCATCGGCCAATGTGGTATCTAACTACGTACAGTTGACCTAAAATTGGCTTCAAAGGCTACAGGAAATCTTGCTAACTGTAGCATACTTAGCTCCGAAAGCTAACACGGGGTTTAAAGAATAATAAACGCATGACTAAAGTTAACAATTTGTTGCATTTTTTGGTAACGTTATTTATTCTAACGTTAGTTACGTTATTATCACCATCACCTAGCTAGCTAACAGGCAGAGTGGTAGCTAGCCTAATGTTAGCTGAGTTGAGTATCGAGGGGTGTGTTTATGGGTTGTGGAGAGTAGGGAGTCTGAGACTGGTAACGTTAGTTTAAATACTCACAAGGACCGAAGCAGAGAGGGTGAGTACGATTTTCTTTTTCTTAATACCCTTGCCAAATAATTCAACGTTATAGCTAACTCAAAACTCCCAATTGTTTGTAAAAGACAAGTTCGTGTTTGCATCATATAACGTCACAAACCCGCCGTGTGCTGTAAAGTTATGTTAGCTTAGCTAGCTAGCGTTACATTTTAGGTTGCGTTGTAGCGCGTCGGCTGGGCGTAACGTTAGCTAGCTAGCTAGCTAAACGTTTAGTTAAAGTCGGTTCCTAAAATAAACAAATTTAGCTTAATCGTTGGGATTTGAATTAAGATAACTAGCTTCTGAAAAAAAAGTATGAGTTCTTTGTGAAATAAAATCACACTCTGAAATTAAATCAAAATGGCAGGAAATAAACATAGTAAATACAACATATTTAGAACTTTTTTTTGGTAGCGAAATCGTAAAATAGGCATGAAAATATAGTAAAGCTAGCTAATAAAATAAGAAGCTGAGCAAGGGCAAGACATAATTGAATTCAACTAACCAAACAGTTTCATGGTTTGGGGCTGTAGACCTGTTGACTATGTTGACCAGAGAAAAGTTCATCCTTTAGTACATTCCGCACTGTGAAATTCGACTTTTATGTATACAGTATTTTGTCATGGTGACATTACTACCAGGGATTCAATATTCTTGTCCATTGTTATAACTTGTTTTTTATGTGATATTGTTTGGACCCGGCCTCGCATCCAGTCCCACAGCTTTCCATCCAGTAACACGGACCATAATGGAAGAGTTCTCTTGCGGAACTCGCTGCTAACATGGACAGTTAGCTAAGCTGCTAACAGCTGATTTGAGCTCAGAGTTCTTAGGCTCGTTCGAGATGAGCCAGGTCTGCGCAGAATCGATCACCGGCGATCGGCGCCCGTTGCATGCCGGTTAGATTTGTGTCCGACTTGATCCCGACTTGCTCTGACGTCATGCACACGTGAGCAACGGAAATCTCACGAGAACAAGGCGGCCGCAGTTCTGAGACGCAGGCAGCGCAGTTGCTTTTCATCCAATTGCAAGACCCAGGCGGACCCAGAGCATGCTGGGAAACGCCGGCTTCTCAGCTGATTTAACAGCTGATTGGTTAACATGATGACGTTTGATATAAACTTTTTATTGTTTTTTTAATCGTAGGGATTTTAGTTGCTATTTGTCTGATTTAAAGACTTATTCTGTACAGAACACACCTTATGTGGCTGATAGTGATGTTAAGAAGTCAGAGAGACTAAATCTGTTCAGATCATGGATCATCTCCAGTCTGTTGTTAATTAAAATCAGCAACAGATCGCATGTAGAACATTCTGAGAGCTACTCTGTCATAATAAAACAACTAGAGAGTGTGTACCAGCTGATCTGTGGGTCTGATTATATTTTATTAAATCATAATCGCACCATAGTGTTTTTGTCACTTCCTGTTCAGTCTGAAGGCGGCTGGAATCGGATGGAAACTGTCCGACTTTACTGCAGCTTTTTCCCCGCCCCTGCTGCTGCCGCCTGCTCTCGTCTACTTTACAGGCAAGGCGCAGTTCATCTCGAACAGCCTATTGTTTTCACCACCTTGTTTTTCTTGTATGACGCCAGTATTTTCTGACATGAATCCATAAATTCTATTGGTCAAATCTCTTCCCGCTGTAGTATGACTTGTATAAAGACTAGGCTCATTCGAGATGAGCCAGGTCTGCGCAGAATCGATCACCGGCGATCGGAGCCCGTTGCATGCCGTTAGATTTGTGTCCAACTTGATCCCGACTTGCTCTGACGTCATGCACACGTAGGCAACGATAATCTCACGAGGCGAGGCGGCGCAGTTCTGAGGCGCAGGCGGCGTTGCTTTTCACCGACTGCTGGACCCAGAGCATGCCGGGAAACGCCGGCCTCTCAGCTGATTGGTTCACAATCGACTCAACATGATGAAGTTTTATATAAACTTTTTATTCTTTTTTAATCGGAGGGATTTTAACTGCTATTTGTCTGATTCAAAGACTTATTCTGTACAGAACATGTGTTGTGTGGCAGATAGTGACGTTAAGAAGTCAGAGAAACTAAATCTGTTCAGATCACTGATCATCTACAGTCTGTTGTTAATTAAAATCAGCAACAGATTGCATGTAGAACATTTTAAGGCTGAATGTAATTTCTCTATCTTACCCCTTTCCCTTACCCCTATCCTACCCAATAATACAGTACCAATGCAATAATGATCGGGTACAACATGAACACATGATTTAAGAAACTTCTGCTTGTTTTCAACCCGAAAGTGGACCAGCTGCTGGGTTTCCTCCTGGTCCCTGTCTGATACAGGACGGTATATATAGTATAAAGTGGACCAGCTGCTGTGTCCTGGTCCCTGTGTGATACAGGCCAGTATATGTAAAGCACGTGTGATGTATCATAGACCGTTAATATTAATATACAGTCTATGCCATGTATACAGTCCATTCAAGGCAGAGAAATGCGGGACTGTTCAAATCAACGTTAACGTTAGTGGTTAGCTTTTTTTAAAAGTTTCAGTTAAGAACATGGTTGCAAGTACATATGTACAGGACTGCATAGACCACAAAACAAGACTGTTGTAACTTTTTAATCAATTATTTAAGCCGAAAATACTTACATGTATGGGTCTATCTGGTCGTCGGCGCCATTGTTGCTTGCTGTGTTTACAAGTCAGCTCGCGTTCTGACTTGCTTTCTAAGCCATGCACCTCGATCTTACCCCTACCCCTTGAGTCGACACAGGTATTGGGACACCACTAGGTCCCGCGTGAGCGCGCAAAAGCGAGGAAGGGGTAGGATAGAAGAGATTCAGCCTAAGAGCTACTCTGTCATAATTAAAACAACTAGAGACTGTGTACCAGCTGATCTGTGGGTCTGATTACATTTTATTAAATCGGAATGCACCACAATGTTTTTGTTTCTTCCTGTTCAGTCTGAAGCCGGTTGAAATCGTCTGGAAACTGTCGGACTTTACCGCAGCTTTTTGTCACCGCCCCTGCTGCTGCCGCCTGCTCGTCCACTTTACAGGCAAGGTGCAGTTCATCTTGAACGAGCCTAATGTCGGTACGATCCGTCCTTCCATACGCAGATCATATCATGATGAATGCGGATTCTGACACTGCGATCTGTTCCCATAGACAGTTAAAGAAAGTCTGTTCGCCTTCACCGGAAAGCTAACATAGCTAACAGCTAATTCGGCTAACCACTAGCTGAGACAGCATGTAAAAGACCCTCAAAAGTTAAAATAACTGTTTTAAATATATAACAGCTGTTACGTTAGTTCTACTTTACTTGTGCTCATTTAAAATACAATTACTCAATACTTGTCTGTATTATTACTGTAAAGTCTTAATTTAGCTGTAGCCTGCTTTTCCCACTGTTTAGTTTCAGTAACGTTATTTTAGGCTGAATCAAGCTGTCAGCTAGCGGTTAGCCGAATTAGCTGTTAGCTAAACTAACGTCGTTAGCTTTCCGGTGGGACTAACAGCAGACCGCTACTGTGGAACAGATCCTGCAGTACCGTAAATCCCTGGTAAATCCTTGTACATCCTGATTATCATCTGTGCATGCGCGAACATATTGCACATGCGCAGAACGGATTGTGTAGGTAGGACGGATCGTGTACCGACGACAGAGACCGTTCATACACACAAAAATGGTTGCATTCAGGGTGCTTGGCGTCATACTCTCAAAGCCACGCCCATCTGAGAGAACACAGTCGGTGCCACAATATACAACTACCTGCTGTAAATCTAACAAAATACATGCAGCTAGACAAAACATTAGATGTAAGCATGTCAAAGGATTATTTTATAACCATTTGTCTACCAGAGCGGACAAGTTAGCTGTAAGTAAGCTAAAGTTGGCAAGTTAAGACTTGTAACCATCCACACTCCACTCTAACGTGGATAATGTCAAAATACTTAAGCTTAACGTTAACTTGCAGACATATAGTTAGCGTTGGCCTGAAACGGGCATTTAGATATTTGACTTGGAAACAACATGTTTGCTGCACACGTAAGTTAACGTTGGGCATAACGTTAGGTTAGTGTCAGGATCCTACAAGTATTCTTTTCATTCTGCTGATAATTTCACGTCTGTATCCACTTTTGTCTTCCTAAAAGCTAAGTTTTTCAGTTTGACAGCTAGTAAAGAACGTAGTTCTGGGTTCTTTAACGTGTTGACAGTACATCCAACTACACAGCAACTTTCATTCACATACAGTACATTCGTAGGCTGGTTGTTAGCAGACGGAATATACGAAGAGGCACCTCCGCGCAATGCACGTTAATGGTGAACGGAGAGTTGTGTTCCCCTCCGGGGGGGAATCTTCAGCCTCAATTGCAAATAAAGGTAATACATTTGTTTAGGCTAATTTGGAAACGCAGTTGCTCTAATATTTCATACTAGTTTAAACGTGTTTGCAAACAAATGATGAGAAGTAACGTTACCGTTAGTTGCTTTCTTGTTCATTGTAAAGGAAATTAATTAATTAATTCTAATTGTCATTCTTAATACGAGGACAGATCAAATTACTAGGTGGTTGACTAAAGGGAGGAAAATAAAATGATGCACAACGCCAACTCCCGAGTTCTTTAGTAGTAGCTTGCTTTTCATCAGTTGGAGCTGAGATTAACGGCACTTTGACGCAACCTGAAAGCAGCATTTTCGGGAGAGAGAAAAGCCCCTACAGTTTGTGAGCATGTACAGGGTGTTTGACATATTGTTTTGAAATGGAAGTAGAATTGTTTGTTGTGTGATTTGTGGCTAGACAAAAAAAAGAAAAGATGACACAGCAACCACAATATTCAAAACCTTACAACAAAATAATAACAAAATAGACAATCTATAAACCAAAAGAACATATGTATAAATAAACCATAAGCCCAGCATACATGCTATCCAGCACAAAGCTTTTTATGAGTCCACCAGACTCTTCAATTACTTTCCCCATTGTCTAGTGTAGATGTCCAACCAGGCAAACTGTTTATATCTTGAAAAACGCCACCACCCTAACCACACAAGCCCACTCCTGGATTGAAGGCACCCCCTCATTCCTCCATCCTTTAAAAAAAAAATCTGTCTGGCTATCATTGAACTAATATAACGTAATATTGACCCATCTCCCAGAACAAATAATCTTGGTCTGAATGAAATTTGGGTCCCTGCAATCTGACATAGGTTATCATGTATCCCAGTCCAAGTCCCCAGGTTCTGTGTAAGCATAGAACAATATCCAGAAGCCTCATGACCTTTTCCATATTTCAACAACACCTTATTTAAGTTTTCTGGTGCTTTTAGGGGCTGAATAACTGGATCCAAAATTCCCTACTAACACATGGTGAAGTTGCAAATACCTAAAAAATTGAGTCCTTGGGATTCCAAATTGCTGTAAGAAAAAGGTCCAAGAATGTGACTTCTAAGTCTGACTTGTTGATTTGTTTAGTAATGGATCAATGTTTGTCTGACTCTTAAGTAAATCTATTTTTCCGTGGTGTTTTTGCTAGTCCATCCCTGGAGGAGATGGACCTGAACGTGGCAGTGAATGTACCTGTGGGTAGCATTGGGCGGCCAAACCTTTATGAGCTGCTGGCATGGCTCAATGAAACTTTACAGACAGGCTTCACCAAGATTGGGCAGGTATGCACAGGTAGGTCAGCGTGTGAATGAAACCTCAACAAACCATCATGAGCTGTGCTGTTATTGTGTAAATTGTGTTTATACTTTGGCTCTGTGGAGGGTGGGCTGAGCTTTCATGCTCTTTTTTCACATCACCTGTATATTATTGTGTGTGTGTGTGTGTGTGTGTGTGTGTGTGTGTGTGTGTGTGTGTGTGTGTGTGTGTGTGTGTGTGTGTGTGTGTGTGTGTGTGTGTGTGTGTGTGTGTGTGTGTGTGTGTCCAGGTGCAGCCTATTGCCAGCTGATGGACTGGTTGTTTCCGCAGTCCCTGGACCTCTCCAGGGTCCGGTTCCAAAGCAACGACATGGTGGACGTTATTCACAACTACAGTTTACTACAAGCTGCATTCAGAAAAGTCGGAGTGTTGCGAGTGAGTGTTGTAACAAAAGGGGTAAATCTGAAAAGTATAACATTTGCTCAGTATGTTGTTAAATAATAAATCAAACTAATTGAAGTCACATGGTGGGTCAGCTGATTGCCTATATATATCCCTTTATCAAATGTATCCAGCAACTGCCTGAAGAAGACAAGCAGGGTTGAAACATTTGTCTTTGCATTAAATATGGGAGCTTAAAGCAGTGTACATTACACTTTCTTTTTTTTTTTTTTATTATTTCTCATTTGTCCTGCACCTGCCAGAAGGTGGGATGTGCACAGAATTACTTTTATAAATAATACATCGGCCAGATATTTGCTCATTGTAGATATATTGGAGTCTTTATGTTGAATAATAAAATCAAAATAAAAAATCACATTATAGAAATGCTTTAGTTTAGAAATTGTGTAAAGTGTTACACTTGGCACATTCGTTGCTCACAAATAAGGATCCATATCTTGAAAGTGTTTGCTTATGTTCACTTTAAAAAAGAATATCAGCTGACATATCTTTTTAGACAGTTTAAAATCAAATATTGATTTGAGAATCAGCCTCTAAAATCCAGTATTGGTTGGGCTAAGAACTGATTGATGATATTCTGATTTATGTCTGTTTAACAGGCCTAGTTATTGTTTTCAAACCAGCAGATAGAAACACTCATTAAAGCTAACGTATTGTTTTTATTGGTACTATAATTGCTACCGTGGTAGACCAACTCTATCTGTAACGTGTTTTGCGATAACTCATGCTGTGATTTGAAACTATAAATAAAACTGAATTGAATTGACCAATGGATATAAACACAGTATGAGACTAATGGGCCTCTCCCCTCTCTCCAGCACATCCCCGTCAAGGATTTGATGGAGAGGAAATCTGATGTGGCCGTGACCTTCCTGCACTGGTTTAGGGCGTTCTTTGACAAGAACAACGCCAAGGGCAGGGAGTACCATGCCTTGGAGGCCAGAGGTGGACAGAGTATGGTTCCTGCTGACTCAGGTGGGAGCAGTGGATAAATAAGTTATTAACACAAATATACATAACAAAGGTGTGGTTGATTGAGCTATATGAGGGCTGTCAATCAAATCAAATACGTAATCAAGATCAATCGCATGATTTTTCATAGGTAAAGCAGCTACGAGGAACTTTCAGTTTGTGTTGATTCTAGCGGCCCTGTTGGACTAAAGCGGTAGTGTTTTTACCACACCTGCTGTTGTAATGATCTTTTGTAGCTGTCACAAGCCAAGACATCAGCAAGAGTTTGCTGTAGCAATCAACGTAATAACTAGTACCGCATGCAGTTATGAACAGGGCCCTGACGCAAGTCTCTCTCGAAGGACTGCAGGGGCGATGTAAGTCGTTTATATAGCACCTTTCCCGAAACCAAAGGACACTTCACGAGAACAGGGAACAAAAGAAAATAGTAGGCTAACACAAACAAGGACTGAAAATAATTAATTTAGGCTGTTTGTACTTTAATCTCATCCCCAGCGGATGGAGGAGAACGGGGTTTGCCTCAGCATCAGCCCGGTTGCTTGTCTGACAGTGGCCTAGCTGACGGTTGGAAAATATAAACATATGGGGCAACCCAGTCCCTACCCAGCTCACACTGTGGTCTCCCTTCCGCTGACAGACTACTTTGCAGGAATGAGAACTGTGGGAAGCTCCTCTAAAGCTGGATTAGCTAATGTTAGGGCTGGCTAGTTTATCCATCTCTGGAGCCGGCGCTGCATGTTCACCAGTCGGCTATTTGGCTCATTTTCTTAAACCAACGTAGCATTTAAAACGTGGTGAAATAACCAAGCTAACTAGCCGGCGGCCCCCATTGCTGTGTTACAAGAAGGTCCTGTCTAAAGGTCCTGTCTAAAAAACATTGATGTACTGCTATTACGGTATGCGTTATATTCATCATTGTTTTGGTGGTTGTTCTGCCATCACAATGCAGTGTCGTCCACTCCGTATTGGTCTCCTGAAGAAGTAAACTGGCACCTTTCAGAGACCCCCTGGTTCCCAAGCCAAGTCCCTTTATGCAACCCACAACATACTGCTGCATCTCTTCATGCTTTCCCAAGCTACAAAGCGGCCTAGGCCCAGTGTGTGTGTTTGTGAGAACGTGCGTCAAACAATGTGTGGCGTTAAAAGGAATTTGCGTTATTATTGCATATTTTTCAAAGCCCTAAAATATATAACAGTTGTCTGGGTCATACTTACATTGTAGTAAGATTTTGTTAAATTATTGTTTGTTTATGGCGGGATTCTTCATTGTATTCCTCACACTTTTTTTTACTCAAAGGTCACAACAACAATCTAACAAAGTCAGACCTTAACCCTAACCCAGCACTTTGAACATCGGATCAACACAGGGCTCAATACGCACATATGAGATATGAAATGCAGTTTGATTACCCTATTAAGAGTGCCGTAATAAACATATTGCTTAATTATTATTAACTTGTGCACGAAACAGTGGATGAGACAATTATAAGCTGTTGAGGAGACTTGTATCAAAAATAGACATAAAAAATATATTTTACACTCCACATGCACCAGGTGATAAATATTGTGCAAGCATTGTCGCTCTTTCTTTAACAGTCATGTAATGTCTCATGAAAGTCAAAATGAACATTGATGTAACAGAGACGGATGTCTGGAAAACAAAAGGTTTGTGTTTACTTTAACAGATTTACATGTGCCATGTCTGAAAAGCACTATTGATGTATTTCTACTCCCATTATAGATGGGCATTGCTCCCAGACCCCTCCTCAGAAACTGGAGATAATTGTAAAGATGGAGGGCAAAGCCGTGGAAGAACCAAGAAAAGAAAAAGTTCCGGAGAGTTTGAACAAAAACACAGAAATGATATTGGTGATATCAGATGATGATGATGTAATGGAAGTGACAGGTGTGAAGGTGGAGCAGAAAATGGAGACAAGCGTGAAAGAAGAGGCAGCGGAGAAGGTGAAGCAAGAAGAAGCAGCAGTGGACAAAGGAAATGAAGGGACCAGTTCTACTTTGTTGCACTTCATCAGAAGATACTGTAATGACAATGTGGGCACACACTTCAATACAAGTAGAGAGACTCAGGTTTCTGCCTTCTTGAGTCCAACCCATGCTGTAGACATCAGTAAGGCCTGCTGCCATACGCCGTACTGCCTCTACCTGTATGTGGGTGTAGAGCTGGGTAGAGGACAGAGCGAGTGTTGTCCTGGTTGGCTATATGGACCAGAGGTCAGGGGTCAGTGTGGTGAAGCCGCTGCTCACTCTGCAGCTGAGTGTTGACGCTGTTGATCCACAAACCCCAACGGACGCTGGCGCTGTTACAGACACACGCTGCAGATACAGACGCACAGCGTCTGATTGAGACGCTGAAGAAACGTGGCTTTCCTTTGTCCAACATTGTTGCATTTTACTGTAACGCTGCACACCCGGGGGTGAGCCAGGTGTTTGTTTCTCGGTTTCAGGCTTTTAACTCTAGGTTAGTATCACTTTGCGGCCTCCCTGGGATGGCAGCAAGAGCATGCCAGGCCGGACTTTTGGCTTCCTTTGATTGCGTGGTTGACCTGGTTAGAGACATCCACTATCACTACTACACCTGCCCCCAGGTCCGTAGGGGTCTTAAAGAGCTATTTGCTGATGCAGAGTCTTATAACCCATCCCATCCTATATCTGCACAGTGTGTGTTTGTCATCCATGCTGTGCAAAAGATGGCCAGCAGCTGGAGGCTTTTAGTGGACTATTACAAGTCACTAAAGAAAGCAGAGGATGTTGACCAGATCAGAAGCCGGCTGATGGATGCTAAGGTCAAACTGCGATTCATGTTTCTCGCCTCCATTTTGGAACCCCTCCGAGCTCTCCAAGAATATCAGCAGGGTGGCACAGCGCTCGTGCCTGTGGAGCTCCAGCTGGCCTCTATGCTGGTTCACTCCTACGCAACCAGTCTTTTTCGACCCTCCGTTGCTGGGCGCTTTCTCAGAAAGCGAGATCTGCATCTCCTTCAAAATAGGACGGAGATGCTGCCCGTAGCAGAGGTGCATGTGGGTGCTCGTGCCAGAGAATTCATGTGGGCCACCGCTGTCGTGGATCTGGGGGAACAGGAAAGGTTGGACTTCCTGCAGGATGCAGCGACTTTCTATAAAGCAACGCTGCAGAGTTTAGCAGAGAGTCTGCCTGTGCATCTTGGAGAAGTGGCACTGAGGAATATAGACCCATTGCTGAAGCATTCTGACAATATCAATGTAAGAAGATTTATTACTGTATATACTAAGCAAAGTCCTAATTTATTTTCCAATTTAATATTGATTAAATTAGGGAAAAAGCGTTATTTGGACATTAAGTCCTTGGATTGTCTAATTTCATATTATACCAATATCTTCACTTTATAAAACAGAACCTCTTAAAATATTGAATCAATATCCTATCATTCAAAAGGATTGATTTCAATCAGAAACAAACGCAGCTTAATCGTTGAATCTGCATTAGGTAGATTTTTTTTTGAAATGTAAAACATGTAAACCTGTGATGTCTCTATGCTTGACCTAATCTAATCTGTACATTACTTCTTATGATATCTGTGTTTTCTCTTCAGCATTATAAATTGTCCAGCCAAGCGCTGTCCGAGATGTGTGTACAGCTGGGTCTGTTTTCCGCTGGGGCTTTAGGAAGACATCCCCTGGACCGCGACTACTACAATTTCAGAAAAACAGTAATGCAGGAACGCACTCATTGCTGGGCAAAGGTAAACTGACAACACAATGGATCAAGGTTGTCCAGCGGATACAGAATGAGTAGAAGATGTTCCCACCTAATCTATTTTACTTTTTCTGTTTTACTGTTATTCAGAATAGGGGGGTTCCTTTGGGCGTCTTCACTTTGTAAACCTATAACATGCACAAAAGATAAATCACACAATAAAGGAAAGGGGAAAAGCCAAAATACATAATATGAGCACTTTAAGTAGTGTATATAAAGTGCTTGTTCAGTAGCTATCAAATTTCATTACAAGAGTTGCTCATGTTGTCTATACAGATGCTGTCTGCCATGAGGCCCCACTCTGCCCTGCATAGACTTTTCCTTGATATCCTGGCTCTACCAAGCTCTCTTCACAGGACACAGGTGTTTGCTAAGGTGAGTGCTAAAAGCAAAACCTGTTAAGGAAGTTGACTGGTTAATGTACCAATACAATCATGCTGTATTCAGAAAGAATCTTAATTCACCACTAGACCACTAAACTTGGTTATCCATTAGCATAGAGATAAGGGGATAAGAGGCTGATTCACATACACACACTTTTAGGTAATCTGTGATTTATAAAGGGAACATTGCGTACAGATGTGCGTACACAGTTTTATAAAT
>JABXJD010003029.1:0-15000 GCA_013375575.1 Percina caprodes
GGAAACTTGTTTTTGTGTTGCTGTCCGTGCAGACCTATTTATGTACCTCACTGGTGCTGTTGATCTTCTCTCAGTCTAATCTGAGTCAAACACACACACACACACACACACACACACACACACACACACACACACACACACACACACACACACACACACACACACAGGTGTGTTGTTTTTGATTCTTGGCGTGTTGCCACAGCCAGAAGGCAAATTAGTCTCTAATAAACCTGGAGGCAGCAAAAAAATGCTGGATAAACTGTTTACCGGTAAACACGGTGTTCAGGACCGCCCCCCCCCCTTTTTTTTTTCCCATAATGGAAAACCAAAAAAGGCGAGTGCAGTAGATACCATGCAGTGGAAAAACACCAATAGTTTGTTTCTTTGGTTCACACTTGCTCCAGTTTCTCCCACTTTTCCTTCACACCACAGCCACTTGTCCTGAGCTCTTCTCTCTCTGACTCACACACCCACACACACTCCCGGAGGCAGCTTATAGAGGAAATGAACTCCCTATGTGTTTGTTTGGACATCACAGCCCACAGCTGGTGTTGCTATGTGCATGCTGGAAGTGACTTGATATCTAATGTACGTGTATCCTGATTATTCTCAGAACTTTTTTGTGTGTGTGTGTGTGTGTGTCTCTCTCTCTCTCTCTCTCTCTCTCCCGTCAGCTGTCTTTCTACATGCCGTTCTCTGAATGCCATTCTCCAGTGCTCCAATAGTATTATCAGTCGAACAACAAACACGCATTTGCACTGTGTGGATCTTAACCTAACGCAAAAACACGCACACACTTGACCGTGCACACACTGGCATTCTGCTCATTCCTTTTCAATTTCTCAGGCTCTCTGTGTCTGACAGGTGGACCTGTGTCCTCGCTTTCTGTCTGTGTCTCTGTCTGTGGTGTCCTTTCTCTTTCTTTCTCTTTATATGTCAGCATTTGACACACACACACACACACACGGAGCAAATGCTAAACTAATGACAAAGTTGATCTAGTTTGGCAATGAAGTATACATTTCCTGAGGAATTCCTGAAATCACAAGTCATGATAATGTGTTATCATGATACCCCCACCATTTGTCAGAAGATCCTTTGATACTTTCGTCTGTCAGTCGACTGTTGATTGTTACCTAACAAACCGTACACTTCATCAAAGTCAATACATGAAATAATCTTATAAAATATACAGTAGGGCAGGGCGATATAGAGAAAATCAAATATCACGATATTCCTGACCAAATACCCTGATGTCGATATTGCAATGATATTGTACGGTTGACTATTGGTGCTTTAACAAAATGTTATTTACACATGGAGATTTTTGATAAATAATCACCAGAAATGATTTAATGACTTAGTGGGTAAAGGTAAATAATACAGTCTGGTAAGTTCAGAAAATTATCACTTTACTGTAATACAGCCTGTAAAACCAGGAAAAGACAACACTTACCCTAACACTAACACACGTAACACTGTCATAGTACGATATCCAAAATCTAAGACAATATCAAGTTTCACATTGTGATTACCGCTGCATTGCCATAATGATTTAGGTAGAAACTGCTACTGCAGACAGAGTAGGAAAGGTACAGAAGTTTTTGTTTGTTTTCTACTTAGGTTTTTGCATTTTGGAATAAGAAGTAGCTTCAACCCTTGCATGCATATATATTTGTGCCTGCTATAAACAGTATGGCTGTTTGGTTGCGTGAATGATTCAGTTTCTCATGTTTGATGGTATCTTGGATGGGCTCTGTATAGCTCTCTGACGCGGTGCACAGTAACACTTGGCATTTTGATTAACCTCTTAGGACCCAGGGAGCAGTGCGGGCCAGTGATCAGACCCCTGCGCATACAGTGTGTCCACATAACAGTAACTCATAACCGGTATTGTAAAACCCCTCCTCCTTCCATGGACTCTCATCAAACTGTCAACTGGCCATAATTAAAGTTCTGACTCTTTCTGGATCAACATGCTGATGGACCTTGCTGGCCCCAAGAACACACCAAGAGTAGTGAACACACTAAACCTCAGTCATCTGTTGAAAAAGTTTCAAATTGCTTAACAGGTTTCACATATTTTCATTAAGAAAAAAAAACAGCTCAGTGGTTCTAGATCCCTTTGATGTATTTTTGACAGAACTCCCAAGATGAGCTCATAGTGCTGGTGCATCCTGAGGGATGTGAGGAGAATTTTTATCCTACGTATCTATTGGGGGCGGGGGGTGATGATGAGCGGCAAGTGTTGAAATGTGTCATCAATACTATTGAGTCCAGAAACTTTAGCCTGAGATGACTGAGTCCTTCCCAGTTAAGGGGGTAAATGTTTTCTTGGTATCCAGAGGAGTGGCCCATGTGCCAGGCTGTGTGAATAAATCAGAAACCTAACAGGACGCGGGCAAAGGGTTACTAACACATGGCAGGCAATGTCCGTGTCATTTATTGGCAAATGGCTTTGCTGGGGTGCATTGCCATCTTTGGCCATGGGGGTATGAATCCTGACAATAATGGAACTTTCCGGTGTTTAAACAGACACATGCCCAATTCCTCATGACTTTGTCTTCTGCCTACAGACTGTGGTGTAATTCAATGATTCCCAAATTTTCCCATGTCAAGGACCCTTAAACCGACACACAATAGACACGGACCTAGACTGGGTAAACCCCGCCCACTCTGCCGGCGATTTGATTTCGCCCTGTAGCTCGGTCTGGAAACCTGCACATTTAATTTTGCAGGAACCAATCACAAACTGGCTTATCTACCTGGCGCGCTATTGGCAGGTTTTACACAATGACGATAGAGAAGCAACCAAGTAGATTCTTGTTTACATTCAACATAGCGGCCACCGAAGCGCAGCAACCCGTTAATGCCGCTATTGCTTCTTTGTCACCCGGATCGTTGCTCTGATTGGTTGAAGGACTATCCAATTCCGTAGAGAGTCATTTGAACTATGCCCGTTGGTCTCGCCACTCCCCAGACCAACGCTTAATCTCAAATCTATTGAGTTTGGCTTGGTCTGGTGATAGCCAGACTAACATGGACCCCCATTTGATAAGATTTCATCCCAGGGTCCCCCATCTGATAGGACTTTTGTTTTAAAAGTTTTTTTTTACAGAAAGTGTACAAAACCCATGACCAAAATAGTATATATAGTATAATATACTTTCTGTCATTGTGTTACTTACGGATGGAATTATAATGAAAATACATTATTTATGCATACCCTTTTTTGCTGGGGACCCCCTTGAAACCCCTCAAGGCCTCTTGGTAGGCCCCGGACCCCCAGTTTGGAACCATTGGTGTAATGTATACAGTTCAAGTAATGATTAAAATTACACTAAACTCAACATAGTCATGGAAACTCAGTAAATTCCTAAACTCTTTCTCTAATTGTATTTATCAGTGTGGGTCAGTCCTGTGCAGTTATGATCTTGTTGTGTGGCATAAAGCATGTGTGTTCTGGTAAGGGAGGGGGGCAGGGCAGTAAGAGGCCATTAGGAGCTACTCCATAAATCTTCACCTTTTGTCAGCTGGGAATCAGGCTGGTGAAGCCGCCCGGGCCCCTCACCCTACTGTACCCCTGTCCCTATGACAGTAACCCTATCCCCCCCAGCTCCCCTCCATATGTCTGCACACACTGATGTGTTACCATAATAATCATTGGGGGTTTGCCATTTACGTGGGAAGAGGAGCAAAGAGACTGAGGAGTGCTTGGCATGTTAATTATGTCTCACACACACGGACATAGACACATGGCACAGAAGAGATTGTATGACTGACGGGATTGGTTGACGGGTTGAACACTGGTTGGTCATTATAGCCAGGGCAGTGTTATCTGGGCACTGAGCATGGCTGTTGACACTGGGATTGTTTTTTGACTTCAGGATCTTGTTGAGGTCTTCTAGAAGGGTTATAAATTGTTCTGTTTATTTGCATACTTTTAAGGGGTTGTCTTTGGAACCTCTGTATTAGTTTTACAGAGCCAAAGTTGAATTGAGGATTAGTCTAAAGCAGATATTCCAGTTCCTTTGGAACTACACTACTCCATGTTTTCCTTTTTTGGTAGGGGATTTCATTCTAGCTAACTAATAAGGGACAATTTGTGACTCAAAGGCCATGAAGAACTCAATAATGGAATGAATTTCTTACCTACATTCTTAGTCTGAGCCACGGGTAACTATATGAACACCCATTTTCTGCCATGTTCTTGGTTTTTTTTTTGCCAGTGTTAATCCATTCTTATCAAATCACAACCACAGTTGTGTGGATGTTTTTTTTTTCTGTCCCAGTCTTAACATTTTGTATTTGACTTTATAGAGAAATACTTATTACATGTCTATGATGGTGCACTTATACACAGCCATCATTGAGTCCATCTTCACATCCTCCTTCACCATCTGGTACGCTGCTATCACTGCCAAGGACAAGGGCAGACTGCAGCGTGTTATTTTGTCTGCAGAGAAGGCAATTGGCTGCAATCTGCCGCCGCTCCAGGACCTGTACGCCACCAGGACTCTGAAGCGTGCTGTAAAGATCGGGGCTGATCCCTCCCACCCCGGCCACAACCTCTTTGAGTCACTCCCCTCTGGCAGGAGGCTGAGGTCCATCAGGACCAAAACCTCACGCCATAAGAACAGTTTTTTTTCTATCTTCCACTAGTCTTATCAGCATTGCTACACACTACCCCTGGCTCTACATGCCACTGTACTCACTTACTTGTTCTTATTTTTAGGGGCCCAAGCCAAAGGGGCCTGGGAACTGCGTTTGCATGGCAACGCAGTTCACAGATCCAGTGGAGCTGTGGAACTCTATTGCTTTCCTTAGGTTTCTTATTATTGTCATTCTCCGCCTAAAACTGATACAACAGCCTAAACCGTACATGTTGGGGGGTTGCCGTTTTCAGGACTGGTCCAGATCCCTGCAGGGACCTTGAACAAAAACATTCAGCCACTTTGGCCACTTGGCCGTATAACTCCAAAATCGTACATTGCAAATAATAAATCCACATATCCACGCGTTCCCTGAATTCAGCGGACTGTCCTGATAAAGGCCACGCCCATTTCCGCTTAGACTTTTATGCAAGAAAAATTGCAATTCATCGTAAACCTACTTTATCTCCTAGACCGTGCAACCAATCTGCACGAAATGTGGTACGTAGCATCTCCAGATCAACCCGAGAAAAATAATTTTTATCGAATTAAAATTGCGCAAATTAGTCACAAAACAAAATTTGCGCAGACAGCTGCAAAAACATGAACTTTGCCATTTCTCCGCCAAAATAAATGCTATCAACACAAAACTTTATATTAGTTTTTGTCATGACCCACTGAGGCTTGCCAACCAATTTTACAAAAACTGGCTATTAGTGGGCGCTACAAGTACAAAACTTTATATCGCAGAGAAAATACAGAGCAGACTCCCAAGACCAATGCTCAATATCAAATCTATTGGCCTTGGCTAGGTCTGGTGATAGTCAGACTAATGGGGAATTTAAAATGAGTTAAGCAATATTTGGCTTGAAAAAAAAATGCTTGATGCTGTGATAAAGGTCTTGAATTTCATTCATAATGGTCTTAAATTTTTTTTTTAAAGTGTTAAATTTGACTTGGTGAAACCTGCAGAAATATTGCATCAGTGCTTCAAAAGGGTCATCAATGTTTAGGCATTAGATGCTGTGTTGCCAGCAGTGCATAAGTCACATTGTATGTGTATGGTGTGTAATATGATGTCGTAAAGTGTATTGTCATACGACAGATTGTAGGACCCCATGAAGAATAGCATTTAGCTTATGCTGAAGCTAACAAACACTAACCACACACACGCTGTTCTCAATATAGTCCACACTTTTCTCTCTACACTGTTCCTCTCGCTGGCTCTTCTGTGATTGCTCCCCAGCACCATCACTCTATTTCTCTACTTCCTTTCTGTCAACAGGGATTAAATGTATTTCCCTAATGAATGTCTTGGCTGCAAGTCTCAGTATGCTGGGGGAGCCAAGTAGGGGCCAAGACCCTTATTCCTGTAATGCTAGTGAATTTTGTATGGTCATGTGAACTGATAATCCATTCTTGCTCAGTACTCAGGTTTTATGATCATAAACTCTTATCTTTTTTTATCTCCATCGTTCTGTCCCCCTTTTAATCTTATGCCCTCCCCCTCCCGCACACCTACTCCATCTGGTTCTCCATCCCAACCCCAGCGCCAGGCACTAGGTCAAGGCCCCTGGCTGAGGAGAAACCTGACCCTTATCTTCTTGCAAATTTTTTTTCTATTTTTTTTTTTGTCAGCCATTCCAACTTTCCATTTCAGTCATACCGGACTGGTCACCCGAACCCCCCATGTCTATTCTGGTCTTGTTGAGTTATTCAGTGACCCTCTACCATCTCCAGTCCCTACTACTGCTTTCCCTCCCATTTAAGTACCTCTTTTCCTCTCGGTCAACACTTGTCCCCTCCTTTCCTTTCTCTCCTGTGTCCCTCCCATGGGGAAAGTTAAGCTTTGTCTACTCTCTTGGGCCCCCCAGATTTTTAACTGTGTGCCTCCAGCCATGATTGGCATGCAAACCTCTGAGCTCAATTCCCAGACTTTCCCTTATGTCCTTGACCTCCCTGCTTGCAGACAGAGGGTAGACTTCTTAAGCCCACCATAACCTCCTTACAGGTGTTCTCCAGACTTAACCATTAGTGCTTCTGTTGGTCTTGGAAACAAATGTGGAGCAGATTCTACAGAGAACAGAGACATGATGCACAGGTGTAAACTCAATGATTGATTGGTCTTGTCAGCGTTCGCCCCACGTTGGCCGGGTCCTGCAGCGGCCCGGGTTCAAATCCGACCTGCGGCCCTTTGCTGCGTGTCATCCCCCATCTCTCTCCCCCTTTCATGTCTATCCTCTGTCAATAAAGGGAAAAGCCCCAAAAAAATAATCTTTAAAAAAAATCTTGATTAATGTATTTTCTTTAAATCATATTACGATAAACTCTTACGACTCAAACGTAATAAAATAAATGACACACTGGTATCAGCCGATACGCAAGTTCAAGTATCATAATTAGTATCGGGAAGCAAAAAATGGTATCAAACCATCTCTATCTGCAATAATGTTATCATAAATGTGTGTGTGTGTGTGTGTGTGTGTGTGTGTGTGTGTGTGTGTGTGTGTGTGTGTGTGTGTGTGTGTGGTAGGGCGAGGGAGAAGTGAGAGAGTGAAGGCGATTATCTTAGTAGTGTGTGCCGATTCTAGAGTCATAGTGAGAGAAACAAAGTGTCTCCCCTGTGCTTTCTGACCACGGTGGGAAATCTGCTGCAGGAAAAGTTAACCCTCTCCTTGATTTCATGCTGTTGATGCAGAAAGAGAACCAGGAAATGAGTCGGGGGGGCAATGAAACGCTACCAAGCCACGGCCGAGCGGCGTGTAGCTACATTTTTTGAGCGGCGCATGTCAGGCTACGGTGTAGGGTCCGGTGTAGATGTAGAGGGGTCTGCGGGGGTACACCGTCGATTCTACGCACAGCCATTTTTCAGCTCAATGCTATTGCAATAGTCATGCGTAAACTTTAATGTTTTATTTGGTTAAAGAATATAGTGAACGTTGAAATTTCAGCAATCAGGTTTTAAACACATCCCCAGGTTAGCCATATTTATAGCAAAAAGAAAACATGTAAACAGTAAAATGATCACCCACTCACAGTTTCACAGACAGACGTTGTTCTACTGCACTTACCAAAGTTCTGCATGAACAATTGTCCCGTACAATGAGGGGTTCTTACCCATGTTTTGGGTTTGTTTACTTGTTAGTTTTCCTGCTAAATGAAGTGGTTAAAATAAGGTTGTTGCTGATTGTTTGGCAGCTCATATTTCTTGTCCTGTTGAACTTTATTTCAAGAAGATCTGTGTTCCCAGACCCCAGCAATTAGTCTGATGAGTACAATTTGTCTAAACAAAAATAAATGATGGCCAAAACTATGAAACTATGAATTGTAAAAGTTGAAGTTGTAAAAAAAAAGAAAGAAAGTGGAATTGTGTTTTAATTTGTCCTCTCTCTATTGTATTAATCTATTCTCCCCCTCTCCTCAATCACACACCTCATCAGACTCCCCCACTCTTAGCCCCAGTGTTTCCGTGTGTGTGTGTGTGTGTGTGTGTGTGTGTGTGTGTGTGTGTGTGTGTGTGTGTGTGTGTGTGTGTGTGTGTGTGTCCCCTCCCTTCCTCCCTCCTCCACAGGCCATCGGCTGTGTTTTGGTATTTAGTAATGGATGATTGTTTGTGTTTGTCAGTCAGTACGCTCTTGTTAAAGGGCTTTAAGATAACTGCTAATTTCAGCAGGGCTGTATTGATTACCCGCACTGGGTGTGAGTTGTTTTATAGCTCGAGAAGAGCGCTTCATCCCCCTCCATCACCCTTTCCATGCTCCTTCAGTACCTTCTCCCTCGCCTCCCTCCCCCCTCGTTAAGGGTCTCTCTCTCTTTCGTTGCATAATTAATGCTTAACCTATTTAATTAGTGAGATTTGCTCTGAACAGCAGCAGAGTAATTGAGTCCTCGACTGTGTGTGTGTGTGTGTGGGTGTGGGTGTGGGCTTGGGGGAAGTGTGTTTCCCTTTATCTGTGTGTTTCCGTCACGCGTACCGTAATCGCAGCACGAAGTCTTCCCCCTACACTCCCAGTTGAAACGGCTCGTATGATTTACAGTAGCACTGTGGCTTCGCCGTGGCTGTCAGTGAGTTGGCATTAGCGCCGTTGGCATTTGTGGTAACGGAGGTGTGACCGTTTTGGTATGGCAGCTCCGACGCTGGAAGCTTTGGTCCCTTCCAACAGCCGTCATGCCAGCAGGGTTGGCATCGAGGGCAGCGGGGGGTTTGCACCAATGGGTGAAATGCTTGGACTATAAACTCTAGCTGTGATATCAATACCAGGTACTACAGGTCCAAAAAAAATGATGTGGGATTTGTTGATCATCTTTGGTGTTGTAATTGAGGCTCAACACTTTGGCCCCGCATTCTGATCGAAATGACTGAAGCTGAATGTTCCAGGAGTCACAGTGCTCTGTTGGCACATACGACTGGCTACTGTGACTTTGAGATACTGATAATTTCCATTCAGCAATATCTTAATTTTTTTCTTAAGGGAAGCAAATGCCTCTGCAGTAAATCTAATATAATTCAGAAAACTCTAAATGTAATTCAATGGCCATTTGTCAGAGTTTGCATAGCTGTCAGGCATGTGATCAACCAATAAAGATTATTTATTAGCGATCACCTTTTTTAGGGTCAGGGTTAGTCTATTAGTTTAGTCTATACAATGTGAGACTATGGTGAAAATCACAGTTTTCCAGTATCAAAGGGGACGCTTTCATATAACATTTTCTTTATTTATTTTTTTGCCCACTGTCCAAAACCTGATGATATTGAATTTACAATGATATTAATCAGATGAAAGCAGCCTGTCCTCGCAAATTAAGAAACTGGAAACAGAGAATCTTTAATTACCTTAAAAAAATGAATCTATTATTGACATAGTTGGTGATTCATCTTCTGATGATTGGTTTCTGATCTGCTTTAATCAACTAATCATTTCAGCGCCACACCACACAGCTGAACAACAGTAAAACATGAATTTGTATTTGATGGTGCCTTGATGATTAGTTGATCTGCTTTTAATTTAAAGCCTTGCTGGTGGTAAGGTGCGGTATCAGTGGTTGGAGTCCGCTGGCAGTGATACAGGTTGACTTGATCCCACATTGGGCGACAGCAGACCGTGGCAGGCCGCAGCACTGGGCCCAGAGACGGATGCTGGTCTTGATTCCATCACGTCTTCTTAGGTCAGCAGAAACTTGGCTGGACAACCCAGTACTATTTATACTCACCTGGTAGTGGGTCAGGAGGTACAGTCAGATGAGGACACACACCTGCGTATGTATCGTATGCACACGTGCGTGAGCACTGGCAGGTCCTACTGTTTGTCTGGATTTCTGTTGTCACAGAGTCACTGGTGTGATGAATCAAGTCTTTTTGTAATGCTGCATGGCATCTGAATGCAGTCCTCTCTAGACATTCCAAACCTTTTTCCTGAAATATCCTCAAGTGAAACATGGAACAAATGCTAGACTCATGACAATGTTGATTTAGTTTGGCAATGCAGTATACATATCCTAAAGCCTTCCTGAAATGAAACGAAATAATCTTATATAATATACAGTCTAAATGTTCATTTATCTATTATTATTTCATGTATATTATATCCTATTATTTCGTGTATATTGTATCCTAGTATTTCATTTATATTTATATTCTGTGCTTGTGACTGATATTTCAATACTGTTACACTATAATTTCCCATTTTTTGGGATCTCTATCTACATCCATCCATCCATCCACCCTTAGCGATACAAATCGAGGGCTTGTACTACCTGTGAGTGGGTCAGGGTGTACAACAACATTCAAGACTCTCACACACACACACACACACACTTAAACACGCACACTTAAACACGCACCTGTGCGCACCCGTGCATGAGCACCGGCAGATCCTTTGGTTGCATTCCTGTCAGTGAGCTGCAGAGGGGGCTCTGCACATGTTCACTGCTGGATCAGCAACCTGAGCCACTGGTGAACTCCTTCCCTGTTCACATCAGCGTCAGCGTAACTCAAAAATTCAGGTGAATTGGACACGTGTGCATGTACTGTACATATTTTCAGAGATGTGCTTTGTGTCGGCATCTTAAATCAATGGCAACCCTTTCAACTGATTTTCTGAATTCAGCTCGACCCCTGACTTTACCTAATTAAAAAGTTTTGAAAATGACAAACACTGTTTCAAGGCTATGTGACTCAGTCAAAAGTAATGCATTCCTGCCTTCTGTTTCAGTCACAGATTATTTCAAATTTTTGGACTCATTGACAAATGAGATAGAAAATCCCTGCCTATCAAACTAAAAAGTCTTAGGTTTGGTTTACAAAAGATGGCTTTCATTTACTTTCAGCTAAGGGCAAACTGCGTACAGCAAAGCACATACATTAGCACACCAGGCACGCAAAAATATTACAATAAATGGACCAGGTAAGCACTAGTGATGAAAGCAAATGCAAGAAGCAGCATACATTTAAATTACATCCAGCAAACAAAACATCTCATCGTCATACAGAAGAATCTTGACATCATTACATATCATATACAGTATAACCTTTACATTTCAAGTGGTAATAAATGGAGTGTTGGATCTTTTTATTTGTAGGCATGTTGCGCCAGGTGAATTGTTTTCTTCATGTAAGCTGGGATGTTGAGTTGCGTATTTTAGCGGCATGTAATCAGGTTGACCTTTAACCACAGTATGACAAATAGTCAGCCTGTGAAATGAATACAAACATATACAAGAATAGTCTTACATGGGATACGTGCATCTTCATCAGTGTCCAGAATTCTCACTAGTGGTTTAAAATACTTGCACAGGTGCACTTTTTCTACGTTTTTAACTGAATACATGCAGACACTCTCATTCTTATTTCTCGTTCTGAAATTTTGACTCAAACCTTGTGTCTTTTTCCGTGGGGGCAGGGGGCAACGCTGCTGCGTATCAGTGGCGGAGAGCAGAGAGTGACTGTGAAAGAGAGTATAGTATTGATCTAGGGCAGTTCATTTTCTGCTGTCCCTGGTGAGTTGCTCTCGGGGAAATAGCTAGTTTGTCTCCTGTCATTGTAGCTTCAGAGTTAAAGAAGAGTAAAAGAAAGAAAAGAGAGGTGGGGGGAGAAAGCCACTTGTCTAACGGGGACAAGAGCATCACAAACGCAAAGAGCTCCTCAGTCACACAGGAACAGCAGCATCAAACTGTCATTTGGGTCTAAAATATTGTGTGTATGCACAGGATTAACACACTGTCCCCTGGACACATGTTGGGATACGTTTATGTGGTCAAATGTATCTACATGTGGGGCTAATATTGTGTGGGCACTCCTGAAGAAAAATATATTGATCATTTGCCGTTTACTGTCCCCTCTTCCCTTGTGAATTGCTCTGTGGGAAGTGGTTAATTTGTCTCCTGTCCGGGGGGAGGGTGCTCTCTCTCGGTGTGTGTGGGTGTGTGTGCGCGTGCCACATGTGTGTATGTCTGTGGTGTGTATGTGTGGTCAATTTGTGTCCTGTCTTTGGGGGGCTTAGCTGTTAAATACTTCACTCGGTCTCCGTGGAGACGCACACTGATATCATTGACCGTCTCGTTGATGACAGTAACGCTGAACTGATTGCCAAATTAGCCGCCATTAATAATGTAACCTCAAATGTAAACAGAGAAAATTAATAGCAGTGTGAGCTGGTGAAAGTAAGGAAAACCACAATGTTAATGGGTTTTTTTGTTCATGTTTGGTGATTTGTTTTCTTTTCGACTTTGAAATGATTCCCACTGTTAACCATCACACCCCTTAAATAGCTACATTCTGGCCTAATACTCAAAATAATAGAAAGGAAAATCATAAAAAAGCAAAAGAAACAAAACTAAGATCAATTACATCACTCTATAATTTCCTTATCCCTCTTTAGTATATACTATATAAAGACACACCACACAAACAGCATATTTTCAGAGACAAACTAACAAGTGCAAGTCTGGAGCTCTAACAATATAAAAAAAGAAACCTAAATATATGACGAAAATAAGTAAGCAAGAAATATTTAGTGTGCCATCTTCATCAAAAAGTATCTCTTCAGCAGACAAAGATGTCCATGTAGGCAAAAATCTATGATGTGCTTTAAGTCATGTGAAAGCTATCAAGTCCCATGTCTTTATGACATGTACAGTATATACTCCATGTCTCTCACATTATACTATGACTAAACTAAAAGGTCAGGTCATATAGTGAAATAAAGAAGTCGCATGCTTTCATTCTGTCTCCGGGTCTTGCACAGACACATTAGATCCTGCTAACTCCCCCAGTTTATAGCAGCCCATCTTACTGTATGCTTACATGTGTGCATGGGATTCTGGGTGTCCTAAAGGTTTGAGTCCCTTTTATAGTTTCGAGAGGATTACCATACTGCATTTAACATCCAGGCTCTTCTGTCAGTGCATTCCTGCTTTAATAAGTGTGTACGTATAAATGGCACATTTGGAGCTTACATTGTGTTACCACATGTAATAAGGATTGTATATCTAATCTAATTCCCTTGTATCTGATTGACGTCAACAGAACAATAATATAAGTACTATACAGTGGTGTGAAAAAGTGTTTGCCCCCTTCCTCATTTCCTGTTCCTTTGCATGTTTGTCACACTTAAGTGTTTCGGAACATCAAACCAATTTAAACAATAGTCAAGGACAACACAAGTAAACACAAAATGCAATTTGTAAATGAAGGTGTTTATTATTAAAGGTGAAAAAAAATCCAAACCATCATGGCCCTGTGTGAAAAAGTGATTGCCCCCCTTGTTAGAACATACTATAACTGTGGTTGTCCACACCTGAGTTCAATTTCTCTAGCCACACCCAGGCCTGATTATTGCCACACCTGTTCACAATCAAGGCATCACTTAAATAGGAGCTGCTTGACACAGTAAGGTCCACCAGAAGATCCTTAAAAGCTACACATCATGCCGAGACCCAAAGAAATTCAGGAACAATTGAGAAAGAAAGTAATTGAGATCTATCAATCTGGAAAGGGTTATAAAGCCATTTCCAAAGCTTTGGGAATCCAGGGAACCACAGTGAGAGCCATTATCCACAAATGGCGAAGACATGGAACAGTGGTGAACCTTCCCAGGAGTGGCCGGCCGCCCAAAATTACCCCAAGAGCGCAGCGACGACTCATCCAAGAGGTCACAAAAGACCCCACAACAACGTCCAAAGAACTGCAGGCCTCACTTGCCTCAGTTAAGGTCAGCGTTCATGCCTCCACCATCAGGAAAAGACTGGGCAAAAATGGCCTGCATGGCAGAGTTCCAAGGAGAAAACCACTGCTGAGCAAAAAGAACATCAAAGCTCGTCTCAATTTCTCCACAACACATCTTGATGATCCCCAAGACTTTTGGGACAACATTCTGTGGACCGATGAGACAAAAGTGGAACTCTTTGGAAGGTGTGTGTCCAAGTATATCTGGCATAGAAGGAACACTGCATTTCATAAAAAGAACATTATACCAACAGTAAAATATGGTGGTGGTAGTGTGATGGTCTGGGGCTGTTTTGCTGCTTCAGGACCTGAAAGACTTGCCGTGATAAAAGGAACTATGAATTCTGCTGTCTACCAAGAGATCCTGAAGGAGAATGTCCAACCATCTGTTTGTGTACTCAAGCTGAAACGAACTTGGGTTCTGCAGCAGGACAATGATCCTAAACACACCAGCAAGTCCACCACCGAATGGCTGAAGAAAAACAAAATGAAGACTTTGGAGTGGCCTAGCCAAAGTCCTGACCTGAATCCTATTGAGATGTTGTGGTATGACCTTAAAAAGGCCGTTCATGCTCGAAAACCCTCTAATGTAACTGAATTAGGACAATTCTGCAAAGATGAGTGGGCCAAAATTCCTCCAGGACGCTGTAAAAGCCTCATTGCACATTATCGCAAACGCTTGGTTGCAGTTGTTGCTGCTAAGGGTGGCCCAACCAGTTATTAGGTTTAGGGGGCAATCACTTTTTCACACAAGGCCATGATGGTTTGGATTTTTTTTCACCTTTAATAATAAACACCTTCATTTACAAATTGCATTTTGTGTTTACTTGTGTTGTCCTTGACTATTGTTTAAATTGGTTTGATGTTCCGAAACACTTAAGTGTGACAAACATGCAAAGGAACAGGAAATGAGGAAGGGGGCAAACACTTTTTCACACCACTGTGTGTGTGTATATATATATATATATATATATATATATATATATATATATATATATATGTGTATATATATATGTATATGTATATATATATGTATATGTATATATATATGTATATGTGTATATATATGTATATATGTATATATATATATATGTGTATATATATATGTATATATATGTATATGTG
>JABXJD010003029.1:20000-37611 GCA_013375575.1 Percina caprodes
GAGGAATCTCTCTGATCGACTGTTCAGCTTGAGCGAATAAGTGCATGAGAAGATTTGTATTTATTATACAGATCCCCATTAGCCGACGCCTAGACGACCAGCTAGTCTTTTTGGGGTCCAAAACAACACTTAATCAGACAATATTGAAACATTTCATGACATATACTGTACTACCGCTTAAGCAGCAGTAAGGAAAGCAAGCAAACGACTGAAGTCAAGAGGTTTTACACAGAAGGATCTTCTCATCGTCCACTGTTATATCAACGGTTTATATATCTGGTTTCCTTTTTTGAATGATGAATACATTAACTCTGCCAGCTGACATAGAGAATTATGTCCTCTTAAGCAGGCGCTGAACAAGTCTTTACGATGTGTTTAAGTGCAACGTTTTGCCCAAGACACAAGAGATATGAGGCGACATGAGGCCACTAGTTCTTGGCCGTCTGCCAGCACCTTTACCTTTATCCCCAGAAAGATGTACCTTCGCTTACAGTCGAGTGGAAAGCACGCCTTAAAACTAAACTAGACAATATTATCGGCCAAAATTAGGCATTTATAATGGCCTATATGTATACAATTTATTTTATTTTTAATATTCATTCAGCGGAATCATTTATAATGACAAATAATTCAGATAAATGAATATTTAAAAAATAAAAATGGACGGTCAACCATGATATGAGTGTTGGCATTGCATAGTTTGTCCACCAGAGGGCACTCTACAATGTCCCTGTTTTTGTTAGTGTTTTTGTTCAAAGGACTTTAAGTTTCATATCTTAAGTTTGTATTTTTATATTTGTTTTTTAATCAGAACTTTAATATATTTTGACGTTCCTCTGTTCTGTTGTGACAATAAAACAAATTATCATATTATTTTAGTGAGAACTCATAAATAACTAATGTTAGGGAAATCTGTTTGTTTTATTACGCATTTCTGGATTTTTTTTTTTTTTAAATATACAGTATATCGGCCGATATATCGGAATATCAGATTTTTGTCGGTCTTGGTATCGGCCTTAAATTCTTTATTGGTCGGGCTCTACTTAATACTCTCTATTAGCAGCACCATCATTTTTGACACTCCCCTAACCCTCCCCCCCCCCGTCCTCCAAACACGGACACATGCTTGTGTGCCCCCCAGCGAGCTTGTACATCACCTCCTTGTCTCTCACTCAGTGGCTGAAACAGAAGTTGAGGGTGTTCGACCGGCTGACTGGGGTCCATCACTCACTGGCCCAAAAGAATCAACAGGGTGATGGATGTGTACCACGCTGGCATCTGCAACCAGAAGCTCAGTCCTGGTCTAAATCTACACCACTGAGCCACCTCTGCTCCGTGTGTGTATATGTGTGTATATGTGTGTGTGGGGGGTGGTACATACAGTACTGCAGGGTACTGCATGTGTCTTCAACCCATCACTCAGTATTGTAAAAGTCAACCAGCTCCTCTTTCTCAATATGACTTTATTCCAGTGCAAGAATGTTGTCAACCAAGATATGTAAGCACTATTTCTGGGTGTAACAACGCTTGTCTAGTACAGTTCAGAGCAGTGCAAGTCTGATGATGGCACGTGAAGACTAGAGCTCCACCGAAACTACATTTTTAAAGCTGATACCAAAGAACTGAAAAACAAAAGATATATTAGCCAATATGTTTTTTTTTTTTAAACTAACGTATTAACTATTATTAAGGACCCCCCAAGGACAGTATCAAGATACATTTTGTACTGAGGTATAGTATTGAGGTAAAGTTGTCTGTGCTGTTAGTGGTCAAATCATGTAATGGCCAAGCTGTTTCTAAATTAGCTTTAACATATCTCTTGCCATTTTTTTTGTTGGATGACATTTGTCATATACGCCAAGTTGATACATACCTAATAACCTGAAAATTGGCTTGTAATATCAGCCGTTTTGAGGATCTAAATAATAAAATAGATAGGTGAATGACTGAATAAATATATTGGAAAAAAACAAAATTAAATTTAGATAAATTCAATAGACAACTAAAACAGTAAAAGCAACATATCACAACATATCAGTTTCCATTTCCATTGTCACACTTTGTAAAGACGTCTGTGTAATCGTTAATACAACATTAAAAAAACCTAAATCAGAATAATAAAAATAATAAAAGAAGAAACAAGTCCTCAGACCCATTGACGGCCTACTCTTTTGTCCACATGTCTTTTTCCTATTCTTTTCCCTCTCTCACTCACAGTCTGCCGTCGCCCCGCCCCCCCTCCCGGGGCAGCTTACTTGCTTGGGGGTCTTGACGTGATCGCTCGGGGCAGAGGTTCACATCCCTTGTGGAATCTTGTGTTGCCCTTTAGGGATGCACTCTCTTAACCTTGAAGTGCCCCAATCACACTTGGAAAAGGTTTTGTGAGACATGCTTAACCCCCAGCTTTTCACTCTCTTGCAAACGTGCACACACACCCACCTACACTTTCTATACTCACAAACAGATGCACATATCACGTATGTAATAATCGCAGTCCTTAAGTGGACAAAGCCCCAGGCTCTTCTTCTTGATGGGTCTAATGGAATCTGCTGATTGACAGCCACAGTCACCCCTTCAACCTAAACACGACACTGTGTGCTTGACACGCATGTCATGGGACACACATGGCGAATACCCAACCTGACGGATTCCTGATCACCACAACAGATTTTGTCAGTTCTCTGGGTCAGGTTCAGGGTCAAGGTTGAGTTCATAGGAAATGTGTGTTTTCATCATGTCTTATTTACGTTATTGATGTGCTTTATGGCTACATAAGCATACATACGGCTACTCTGGAAAAACACATGTAGGGGCTATTATCATTTAATTATTCATCAAGGATGTTGTCAAGTCTCCTTGCATATTATTCAACAATTGGAAAAATACTTAGACGTGGAGTGTGCTCTTAACATGTGGACGTTATTTTATCTTTTGACTTAGATTATATATTTATTTTTGAAAAGGTATGGGCCATCATTTTATGATATAAACTTTAAACCCCTCCACCCCCTACCCCTCACCCCACCCTGCCCCCCAAGGGCTGTGCATCCAATGTTAAACACTAAGTGATTCTATTGTAAAAGTAATATTGGACATTTTGGGAAATACTTCTTTCTTTTTTTTTTCATTTTTATTCTGAGAGGAATATGAGGAGATCAATATCACCCTCATGCATGAAGGTAAAGACAGGAAGTGATTGGCCTAGCTTAGCATAAAGACTAATACAAATAGAAATGTAAGAATAAGAGTTTGTGGGTTTCTTCGGGGTTAGGTGAAGTAGCACTAGTATTAAGAATTTCAACCGATAAACAGTCCTACTGCACACTGGCTTAAATTATTTCTAAAATCTTGTTTTTGTGGACCTCTGATACCCTGTTAGTTGTAAGTATCAGAATCCTATTTATTAGCACTATATATAATGGTCATAGTCACAACCTACCAGCATGCATTTGTGTTTGTGTTCGCCTGTGTGTGAGGCTGAGTGGAAGAATTCCCCCTTCCCTGGTCAGCCTGAGGTTCCCTGGGTCAGCTGATATATGTTACAGCTGATGGCTTCACTGCGATGATGGACGAGGCCGCAAGCCAGTAGCCCACCCCCCAATCATTACTTCCACCACCACCTCCCTCCCACCCAAAACACATACTTCTCTTTGAAAACACCTCTGCGGCGACATCACCGGCACACTGGCTGAAAGGTTATGGCACACACACCAAGGGCCTCCTGTGTCAGTATGTGGCCCCACACAGCCATCAGCCTGTCAGTCTGTGTCACCTCTTTATCCGAATACACAGTGATGGGGTCCCTGAGTACTCTCTAAAAGAGGTTAGCATGTCCATCACACAGAAATACATTATTAAATATAATTGTTCATTCTCTGGCTTCTAACTTGCAGACTAAGTGTTAATTTGACACAGTACAGAACTGAAGAGCAGTTGATTAAAATGTATCAACATTGAAATTCTAAAGCCCTTTTCAACATATTTTTCCTATGACGATCATTTTTGATAATTTTTTAACAAGACATTTTCATTTCAATGAATGTGGAATTTCATTTCAGTAAATAGCCATAGTAGTTCCAGCTTTGTGTGTTTCCTTCAATTATTTTAAAATAACAAAAATAAGCACTTGTGAATTTGAAAAAAAAATCTCACCTTTTAGTATCTGAGTCTATTTGCAGTAGAAACCTTGCCAATGAACTATAAGGCCCCAAAAAAATCACAAAATTTGTTAATTATCGTTAATTTATCGTTATCGAGGTGAAATGTGCAAGTAATCGTGATTTAGATTTTGGGTCATATTGTGCAGCCCTAGTATTACCTAAAGGAGGTGTGTATTGTAACTTATTGACCAACCAAGACATCAAAAACACTGTATCTGTGAAGCTAAAAATTAAAACGTGTTTATTTCCTATTTACTGGGTTAAATGTCTTATTTTGCATAGCAGCTGGAGTCTTGTGGTAACATGATGTCACCCGATATCATCAACATCATGTGATGTGGGGTGTGGCCTTGACCAACTGCCAGGTTGCTCGTTTGAAAGCCATGATGTCTCTTTCTTATGGGTGGGCCAAATTCTCTGGGCGGGCAGAGCAGAGAAAGGGAGGTAACCTTGCCCCTTATGACCTCATAAGCGGCAAGATTCCAGATCGGCCCATCTGAGCTTTCATTTTCTCAAAGGCAGAGCAGGATACCCAGGGCTAAGTTTACACCTGTCGCCATTTGTAGCCACTGGGGTCATAGGCAGGCTCGGATAACGCATTTTAATATTAAAAACCTCTTAAATTGAAATTTTCATGCCATGGGACCTTTAACAAATGTCAGCAGCTATGAACTAAATTTGGACCCAAGCTATTTCCTAGCAATGTCATTCTGACAAAATGGTCCATAAGTGCTCTAGTTACGTATGTAACAAGCCACTACATGAAACATTAATTGCACGTTTTGTCCGACAGCAGGTCAGGGATTATAATTGGACCCACTTCCTGCAGCAGGGAATCCAATGACCTTATCTTTTATCTTGGAAAAAAGAGGAAAAGACAAGGGTTTACATGCAGTAATGCCTCCAGCATTGATCTCCTTTGTCCTCAATTTTCCTGAAACTAAATGTTAAGTCTCATTGACATGCTACATCTCCTGCAAAGCTCACATTCTAGTATCATACTGTAGGAGTACATGATGTACTCCAATGAATTACAGGATGCAGTATTTGTAAAAACTATAGCATGCAGTTCCCTGTTGGCAGGGTGGGTGCATCAAACTCTTTCAGAAAGTATCACTGGATGTCAAACATGCAGAGATCATATTATCATAACCACGCTGACTTCCAGCAGGTTATTAAATTGTGGTAACTCCCTTGTTAAGTCGGATGTTAGCATGGCGCATGGAGCAGTGGGTGTCAGAAGATGAGCCCCAGGGGATGGCAGCATTGGGTGGCAGGGGGAACAGTCGCTGTCAATAACAAGATTTATTATCCATCGGGTTGTGCCAGTGAGGGGGCAGACGTAGACCGCTGTTCCCTGGAATTAGCCGTCAGGTATGGAAGGGGGATCAGTGGGGGGATCCTTAAGATGACTGAGGATGGGGTGGGGTGGGGGGGGTGGTGCAGTGGCTTGTCAGTAGCCCCAGTCAGAGGGCTGAGAGAGTGGCTGCCAACTTTACTCAAAGTCTAGTCCACGCCGCTTAGACGAGGCTCAGTCATCTTAGGGATGTCACTGTGGTTCAACACTCCCAGATCCACTTATATCACATAAGTGGATCTGGGAGTGTCACTGTACATTTGCTGTTTTATGTTGATAAAGCAGCATCTACATTAGTGACTTGTTACGGGTTTTGATTCCTCAGTTGGACTAAAAGAAGAGGATCAGAGCCATTTTATACATACACACACACACACACACACACACACACACACACACACACACACACACACACACACACACACACACACCTCATAGAGAAGATATAACCTTTGATTTTGTATTGGATGGTTGGTTCACTAACAATAAGTTGTGGTACAGTGAAGGTTGTAAAAACATTCTTTGAGAAAACAATCAGGAAATATGTCAATTATGATGTGATGTGGATTGGACAAGTGGCGGATATTTATCTATATCTATATCTATATCTGCTTAATCGGGCGCTGATACTGATCCGGCAGATCGGAGCTGTGCATCCCTAACAAACTCCACTCACACTTATTGTATTGCATTCTCAGAAACTCATATCTTTAAACTTGAGCCAATAAAGACCCAAACTAATCTGCATGGTTAGTTTGACAAGAGGTGGGAAAGTATGTTGAACTAACCCTTTAATGTGGCTCTGAGGCTGGAAGGCAGGCTACTCGCAGAAGGAGCAATGTTTGCAGCGCGTGGCGACTAGAGTAGATTATCTGTGCAGCGAGTCAGCGAGAGATGGATGGACAGTGTGTGAGCTGCATGCGTCTGCAAACGCTGTCTACGCAGCACAGGGTGCCACTTTGCCCCCCCAATTGCAAGGCAGGCCACTGTCAAAGATCTATTAAGGGAAGATTGAGACCCCAGGTGTATACGTGTGTAAGTGTGTGTGTGAGCGTGTGTTCACATGCTCATTGGTCATGGTCCTATAGTAGAAGATTGAGACCCCATTGCTCCCGGAGCCACTCAACCAACACAACCTGCAGTGGTTTACAATCAGAGCAACACCGTCCATCCATCCCTGATGACACACACACACACACACACACACACACACACACACTGAGGAATAACCCACCAACTGTACAGCTCACTATAGATGACATTAAATAGTAGAAGAGGCAGAACAGCTGTGTGACAGCGAGTGTCATGATGTTGGGCCGAGTGTTTCCAGGCAGATTGAGGCGCAGGTTAGGGATGCAGGGGAGGGACAGGGGTTGCAGGGGGGGAATCACAGCAGCACCTTTGACAAGCCCTATTTGTCATCTGCTAGGACGCCCAAATAGCTCTGACTGCAATACGGATGGATTTTGGGAGAAAAAGTGACTACAAGCCAGGCAACTAATCCTGTCCAAACCCCCTGCCCACCGGCACCCATGTACTCGCTCTCTCTCTTGTCTCTTTTCTTTTACTGTTTTTTTTTTTTTTTAACCTAACACACCCTTTTCACCCACATAACTAGAGATATGCTGGACATCGCTAACACTATATTAATCACTGTATTGTTTCTGAAGATAGTTTTATTTGTTTGAAATCACCACCAATCTCTTGTTTTCGTAGTTTTCTCGTTTCCATTCTCTCTAAAAACATTCTGGGATCTGAGTATCGGGTAGCGTCGCTGAAAGGAATGATCAGACGTGTTTTAAACAACAGTTTACGGAAAACACTTCTTTTGTGGTGGTGAAATAGAAAGTAAGTGCACATATTTCTTCGGGTTAGGGTTCCTGCAGCATTCTATACCACGCTAGAATGGCTTGAAACAAGGTAACCAAGGTAACCTAGTTACAGAGTCCATGGTAGAACTTCAGACATTACCACAAAGTCACAAAATACGTGTGGTAGGGCACCTGTACCATCAAATGTTTTAACTTTTGTGTAAATGGGTTTTTTTGTTTTTTAAATGTGGTATCATTGTGACTATTATTGCCACTGTGCATCACACCCCCATCCGGCACCATCAGACACCGCCCACCAAGACTACAACACTGAACCTTCATATGTACATAACGTGTGTGTGTGTGTGTGTCTCCCCTAAACTGGCAGTTAGTATTTCGGCAGTGAATGTTTGTCTGAGATGAATTCTCCAGCTGATCCAGAGCTGCATCCTGGCTGACGAATGAAACCAGCGTCTCGGGGGGTGGGGTGGGGGAGGGGTGATGGGGGTGTGGGAGGAGGAGTGGAATGTGTAGAAGTGGAAATCGAATCATTTTATTGTTTGTCACTGCGGCCCTCGTGGTCACGGTTTGTTATTGGACGCTAATTAAAACGGCCACAATCCCGACAATTGGCAATTAAAGACGTGTGAAAGAGGTGATGGGAAATGAGCTCCTCATCGGGTGCATAAACTCATTCTTTATCCCTCTTTCACACCTCTCTTCACTCTGTCTTTTCTCTACTCATTAGGAAGACAGAGTGCTGTCACTGACCACCACAGTGAATGATTGGAACAAGTGGAAGAGGTAGTAGACATAATGACATGCAAGATGGGGGGTTTCTTTTGGGGGGAGGTAATTTAAATGAATACGGTGAGAAACTGATTTATGTTTCATTAAATCTTACATTTCAGGCTGTAGTAGAGGAAGGTTTTTTTTTACACATTTCCATGAAGTAAGATGCAGCGTGTGTTAATTTACAAAAGGCTTTTTACAAATGCAATTTTCCAAACTGTTAATCCATGTCTGTGAAATCTTGCTAATGAAGATGCTTCTCTGTTTGTTATATCTCTGCTGCATCTCTTTTTAGTTTGGCCACTATGTCTGTCGGTAAAAAATAATATTGTAGACACCAAGTAAATTGCTGACATCTGGGAACATGGTGACATCTCTAAAAAAGATGTCAGATGGGTCAAGAAGCTGACGGGTTGTAATCAAACCCACAGGCTAGGCAAACCTAATTCAATCAGCCGGGTGAGACCAATTTAAAAGAAAGGCTTAAAGAGTTATTAAAAACAAATACATTTCATATAGAAAGCACAATAGAAAATGAAGAGTTATGTGAATATGTATGTCATGGTTCATTAAAGGCGCTGTAGGTAGGATTGCAATGATCCAGGACTTAGCCCAAAAATTTGAACATCGACAACTTCTCAGTCCCCCCCCCTCCTCTCTTACACCCCAAAATGTTCTCCTAAGCCCCTCCCCCCACAAAGGAGAATGAATGCGGGTGAATGAGCAGTGATTGACACATAGTTAGACACCACCCCCACCATGCAAACTTTGTACGAGTACTTCAGCCAGCATAAGCCATCATAAAACAACATGATGGATACACTGCCAAATAAATAAACAAACTAAAACACTTGTCCTCCCTTTTTTTTCTATTCCGATCTCTCTACTCTTGCGTCTCTTCTGATGGATCTGTAAAATGTTATAACGAATGAGACTTAAAGTGAGGGGGAGGGAGCGAGGCCAGGCAGGAGGGATGAAGGCAGCGAGGAAAGAGACAAGATGAAATGATTTATTAGGCTCATAAAAATTCTTCCTTTGTTATTCCCCCTCATTTTTATATCTGAGGCTTATTAAAGAGCACACCTGCCAGAGTCCTCAGATAAACCTGTGTGTGTATGCACAGTTGTATGCACTCACAATGACGTGTATACTATGTGCATTTGTTCACATACTGACTAGATGCTCTACTATTGTTTCTGTGTGTGATGAGATTTTAATTTGCAGACTTTCATACTGATCTGCGAACTTTGCCGTCCTCAGGTCCCGCCGCCTCCTCCCAGCGGGTGTTCAGGACCCGCTACAAGATGGTGACCCGCCCGAGCTCCAGCACCGCACACGCCCTCCACTACAACCGCCCTCTCCTGGAGAGCCAAAAGGATCCAGTCTGCCAGGTAGTCCACATTAACAAAGACAAATACACACACACACACACCTCCTGCAGGTCAGGCTTTAATGTGTCCCAATTTCTAATATCCTTCAGTGCAGAGCAGCGCCCTGTCTTTAATGTCACTCGTGTGCAGCATGAGTGAAGAGGTTAGAAATTTATGGCGTTCATTTTTACACAGTAGATAACCCAGAGAATAAACCATTTACACCACTGTGCTCCTCACATTAATTTACACCAGCAGGGAAAGCGTCTCACTCAGAACAGATACAGAAAGAGAGAAAGTGTGGGTGGGTCTGTTTCCTAATGTCACTGCATTTGTCTGTTTTGCATGTGTGTGTGCTGCTGCACGTCCGTGTGTGTGTGTGTGTGTGTGTGTGTGTGTGTGTGTGTGTGTGTGTGTGTGTGTGTGTGTGTGTGTGTGTGTGTGTGTGTGTGTGTGTGTGTGTGTGTGTGTGTGTGTGTGTGTGTGTGTGTGTGTGTGTGTGTGTGTGTGTGTGTCTAAGAAGCATATTGTGTAATAGTGTAAAATAATTGATAATGGTTAGCTACATTTGAACTACACAACATCCAACACTTTGTTCTGACTCCTTTATCATTTTTATATTCTAATCCACCAATGACGTGATTACAGCGATAAGTACTTTGAGTAATAGGGCTGCAACTAATGATTGATCTTAGTATTGATACAAAAAAAAAAAATTCTCAGAAGTAGTCTCAAAAATGTCATAACCAAAATTTCCTGAAGCCCAAAGTGACATCTTCAGATTGTTTGTTTTTAGAGCACGACTGATTAATTTTTATTTTATTTTTTTAATCAATACCGATACGAATATTTGATTATTTAAACATCTGATATGCCGATATATTGGACGATATAAATTAAAAAAAAGAAATCCAGAAACGCATTACAAAACATAAACAGATTTCCCTAACGTTAGTTATTTGTAGTTATTTATGAGTTCACACTAAAATAATATGATAATAATTCATTTAATTTTCACAACAGAAAGGTCAAAAAGGTAAAAACAAATTAGGCCTTTCGGGTTCTAAATCATACAAATCTCACTGAAACCGATATGGTATGTCAGGTATGTCAAAATGAATATGAAGCTTATTGAAAGATTGATGACAAAGGCCTTACTTTGTGTACGGATGAAGAAATATACTGTAAAATGTAATAAATGTGCACAAGGAAATGCTAGATCTTGACGAAGTAATGCTATCAGTACATTGACACATAATTTACCGGGCTGTCTTATCTTATATAACCGTACATGACTTAAACATATACAGTATATATTTTGAAGTTTTCTAGTGCCTTGCCAGCGAATCCAGAGCGCTCTTGAAAGGTGTGAACTACAAGCCTGTAGTTTTTTAGCTTTTGGCCACTTGGACCACACCCTCCTGGTCATCCAGCCAGTTTATGATGGTTATCCTTTGTGGTAGGCTGTAGGACTTTGGGGGACAGTAGGCCCAGATCTTTTTGTCTGTGGCCCCATGTGTTCCTGTGTCCCTCAGAGACAAGTTTAAAGTTATTTAAACTTCCTGCTGTGGTCTTTTTGGTTAAAATTCAGGTTTACCCGTACTGGTGGGCCCAACATACTTTATTTAAAGGTCTTTTTGTGTGATGTGACTGGTTGTGGTGATGAGGTCATCTCTGAAGGCAGTGAGTTAATTATTGTGTATGAGGAGGTTGTTATTGGGTTACAGACATTCATTTAATGCCCTATTCATGGCTGTATTACAACAATTTCCCCCGCAGTGGTTCCCTACTGTTTGAACTGTGGTGTGAAAGATCTGAACAGGTTGTTGTGGTTGGTTTTGACAATCTGTTAATGTGTAGAGAATTAACAGGAAGCTCTTCCTGGAAACTGACTTTGGTATGACTAGACTGTCACACATACCCTACACATGGGTTGAAAAGTAGGGCTGCACGACAAGAGGAAAGTATCTAATTGCGGTTTGATTCACGATGTTGGAGGGGATGATCATTTCTGTGTCATTATTCTTGTTTTCATTGAAAAATGTAAAACTTAGAATGATTATAGTGTGATTTTGGGGAGGATTAAGTCTATGAATCCCACGATTTATAGGCCGGGACGTCTCTGCAGCACCACAAAACTTATTTCAGAATGGTTTGACCCAAATGTTGATCTTTTAATACATTTCTCGATACAATTGTGATAATGTGTGCAGCCCTAGTTGAACGTGGTATGACTGCTTGAGTCCCATTCCACATGTGAACACCGCAAAAAACTAAATTCCATGCCCTCCCATTATATTGCATCAAAATCTCAGAGACAGATATCAAAAATCAACAGCATGTGCGAATAAAACTTACTGCTGTGTTGAGTTCAAATGTTGTTGTTTTTTGTAATTAGGATGAACCTACTCTTTACGTCATCTTTGGGATGCATATGTTAGGCTGCAGTTTCTTAATTAAAGCATTTGGGTGCTTTGGTGCGTTTGTGTTTTTCCAGTGTGCTTTGGTTCATTTGTGTAATCCAGATTTGGTGAGACAAGAGGGGCCTGGACTGAGTCTGGACTCAGCCTCTGGTGACTTATTACAATTCATTTAGCTGCTGCAGTAAATATTGATTCATCAAGGGATTTTCAATTTGAGCCCCGTGACATGTTGTGAAATATCACCAAGTGTGTAGAAGTGAGGAAAGAGATAGGGAAGGAGGGGGACAGGTCGGGTCCCCAGGGATGGTGGATTACCCCCCCCTCACCCACCCATGCACTCCTTTCTCTTGCTTATCTATCTGTTAAACTCCAAAGGCCCTCCACTTTTATCCGTTTGAAGCTATTGAGTGGAGCATGAGCTCATATTCTCTGCTCTTAACCACTGTGAGTGCTGCTCTTCATCTTTGGCCTATCAGCCCCACTGATCCCTGTCCTCATATGTTTTGAGCTCTTATCTCTGTGCCTGCACATAGCTGAACCCCTCACTCAGGGCCTTGCATCTAAAAAAAAAGAAACAGATCCAGCATTGCATGGTGGTCCAGCGGTTCGGGGTAGCCTGTGTGGATTTGATAGTACTAGGGTGAACATCAATTTTAAAGTCAAATCAAACTTTTAAGATCTTTTAAGATGATCAGCAACAACTGAGATGCTCTGAGTAACATTATGCAGTAATAATATTTAATGTACAGTGTATCACAAAATGGTAAATGTATGCAAGATCAAACGTAGAGGAAAATAAAATAAACTCAACCAGCTAGTCGCAGACATTTCCCTGCATCCCGGCCCACAGGAAGAGAGGTTTCGCTAACCAGCATGCTCTGCTCCTACCTGTTTTCAGCCGTAACGAGCGTGGCGGGTGATTTAGTGCCGGGCGGCAGTTTGAAGGAGCGAGGGAATCGGCTGCTGTATTTCAACCCCCGCCACCAGAAAATAGATATAATCTCAACATTAACTCCATTAATAGTAGCAGGAGTTGAATTAAGAAAGCCGTAAAGCATGCACACTGAAGGATAAATTACAGCCCAGCCCTCCCTCCATCCCTCTCACACCCTCCCTATTTTTCTCTCCGTTTTCCCTTCTTTAATGTTCTGTTCCCATGTGTTTGCTCTGTTGCTGGTTTTTGTTTTTGTTTTGTCTCTTTCTATCAAATAAGATGTAATAGGATTTATTTTATTTTTTACATCGTACGTTTGTAATCACATGTTTGAAATCACATGTTTGAAATCATCTATTATCCTAATTTGTTGGCTTCTACTGGATTCTATCTTTTTCTACTGTGTATAAGGGTCCAACATGGAGGGACCCTTTACCCACAAATAAGTATACTATTTTTGGACATATACACACACACACACACACACCTTCAGACATACACCTTCACACACACCTACACACACACACACAAACACACACACACAAACACCTACACACACACACACACACACACACACACACACACACACACACACACTCTCTCTCTCTCTCTCTGTCCAGGCGCTCATCTCCTTTAGTGCTTCAGTATCGATCAGTACAGGATGTAGGAGACTGGGCAATAAAGTAAAGCAGTGCTCTTCTTCACTTCTCTCCTCCTTTTCCCGCATTCACTCCCTCATTCATCCCCTTTTATACCCCAATTCATTCATTTACTCATTACTTATCACATTAGTCATCTACCTGTCACCTGCACTTGTACTGTATGTTGTGATTCTCCTCTGCTGCTGTTCACACTGTACACTACACAAATTCTCTCTGGGTTGCTTCTTACCCTAAAAAAGGATTTTGTTCATTACAGTTGTCTCCCTTCAAGTTGGATTTGATAGGATTGTGATGCATAATGACACTGCTTTGGATTCCTTTAAGTGCCTAAAGAAGAGCAGCAGTTCTTACCGCTGGAATTAGCCAGATGACTGTTTTTGCTGTGCTCCGTTTCAAGGGTAACTGTTTCCCCAATATGAGCTTACTAATGCTTGGGTTGCAGACAAATAGACAAGGGCAGCATTATTCGGAGCAGTCGCGCGACCCTCCAAATTCTTCGCTGTCACTAAAACAAAAGTCGGATCATTCATCAACAGCGCCCGTAGTGCTGAATCGCCCTCTCCTTTATCTGTGCATTGCATGGTCAGAGCAGTACACACACACACACGCACACACACACACGCATGCAGACTAGTCACAGGGGAGTTTCTGCCTGCCCTTTCCCTCTCCTTTATTTCTGTCTTTTCTTGACATTTTTTACCTTTTCTTTTTGGGAGGTTTTACTGTAACCTCCAGTCGTTGTCTTTGTTTTACATTCACAACTAAATAACTAATAATGTACATTGATTTTACTTCAGGGCAAAGTTAGTTAATAAATAAAGGGACAAAAAACAAAAATGCCAAACATTCTCTGCTTTCAGCTTATCTAACGTCATGATCTTCTTTTCTGTTTTATGTATGGTTTTTTTAACCGTCCTGTTGTCCTCGGGTCAGATTTGACCCGTTGGTTTCTCTTTAACCAAATACCACAAAAAATTGATTGGATTCCATATCACGGGCTTAAAGAACTCAACATGACGTTACACAAATTAGCCGTTTAAGTGACACTCCCACTGTCGAACAACCCTGCGGGGAAATGCAAGTCTGATTGGGCCCTTACAATTAGCCTGGTCCTACCGGACTCTGGTCCATTAGCCTGGTCCTACCGGACTCTGGTCCATTAGCCTGGTCCTACCAGACTCTGGTCCATTAGCCTGGTCCTACCAGACTCTGGTCCATTAGGTCCCGAAGGTTACCAAACCTCAACGTCATTGTTCTCAGCCACTCTCTCTGTTAGCTGATTGGACCGCCAAATATTTGGCGGAGAAAACCAGCGAATATACCGCAAACCCAGACGGAGTACTGAAGGAAAATAAAAATTGAGTGGAAGTACGTAGGAGGGCAGAAACAGGCTACCATACAATACCTTGCAATATGTTTAAAATTACAGAAATATCGTATCGCAACAAAATTATTGTGATATCGTACTGTATCCCACCCCTAGTGTAGGGGTGTTAATTAATCACGGCATCGATGCACTGCGATACGGACCTAGACAATTCTCATCGATGCCGTGACAGTCCATAATCGAATATTGGTACTGATGTTATTTGTTGATTTGATTTTTAAAGGCCAGTTATTTCATGGATCCAGGATACTATGCATCACTGGAAACAGGCCTGGGAGAGTCTGGAGACTGAGAGAAAAACACGGACTCATTTTTAAATGATGTTGTGTGACCTGTTCTGTCCTTCCTCTCCCCTCTCTCATCACTGCCACATTACCTTGGGCAGTTGTGGTTCAGTGGTAGAGCGAAAGGTCGGTGGTTCGATCCCTGGCCCTGCAGTTCCATGTTGAAGTGTCCTTGGACAAGACACTGAACCCGAGTTGCCCCTGATGCTGCGCCATAAACATTCACACACAGTGTAAATGTGTAAATGTCTGTGAGTGTTTATCTGGCAGGTGGCACCTGGTACGGCAGCCTTGGCCACAGTGTAATAGTGAAGGGTTCCTGTACTATGTAAAAGTGCTTTGAGTAGTCGTTAAGACTAGAGAAGCGCTAAAAAAAACATTTGCATTACCTTATTGTGGAGGTAATCTGCTCCTACAAAGGCAGTTTTCACTAATGGTGTTCGGCCTGAGGGTGAAACTCATTCACATTGCTGTATGTACAGTCCGACAGAAGTCTGAGAACTTCATCTGTGCACAAATGAGGCTTACAGCACACACTGACAAATCCAATAAATAAAAACACTATTTTTACAGTTGTATTTAATATGTGCTTATTTCTTCATGTTAACAGTGCTTTGAACCTGGCAGTCTATTTTGACTTTTTACTTTAACATGTCTGTTTGCTTTTATACTTGTACACCAGGGTGTATTGCTGCCAGAGTGCACTGGAACCACGCTCCACCACACTTTTTCAGTTTTTCCAAATGAGGGCATAGTATATTCTCAGTTAATTCCATTAAAATTAACTTTTCTTTAAAGGTGCCCTGCCACACAAAACCGTTTTTATTTGCGTTTTTGAAAAATGTTAAGTCCATATGTGTTTGTGTTATGTCGTCAATGTGAAAATAAACTGCTACCTCCTCGGTCAGCTCTAGCCACTGAAAAGAAATAAGAGGAGAAATCAGGCCAATTACAACAGCTGGTCAGTCTGACATCATGTTGCCTGAGCTCATTACTATTCATGAGCTGGCCCAGTTGCGCTGGGTAAAGGATACTGATAGCCAGGCCTTCATTGGCTAGCTGTTAGCCAATCAGAGTCAAGCATCTTAGCTCGTTGAATATTAAGGAGAACTGGCCCAAATGGAGCTGAGTCTTCTACAACAACACTAGAATGGCTTGAAACAAGGTAACCACGTTACAGAGTCCATGGTAGAACTTGTTAGACCCTAGAACAGACATTACCACAAAGTCGTGAAATACGTGTGGCAGGGCACCTTTAAAGCACTTGCATATCCAATATTCACTCAAGTGTATGTCATGCAAGACAAATAAAATGAAAAAATAATGTAATGGTCATAATTGTCATATTGACATTTAAGTTGTGTTGATGATGACAAACATTCCACCTTAAAAGTTGCCTGCAGCTGCTGGCGGTAGCCTTTGAAATTATTTTTTTCTCAGTCCATAGCTAGTAAAGATGGCAAGGCAGCAAAAACATCCTTCTTATTTTACAGGTATAGTTGACTAACTTGTGTAGCAACAGTGGGTAAATAACCTTTGCCACAATATAACATATGTATGCCCTGGTACTCAAACAAATAGCACTACAACCCTGTTGTACACATTTTGTGTATAACACTTGCGTGTTCTGTTCATATACAGGGTGGTTGTGAACCTTACCTGCCAACATGACGTTGGATTAACCACTCAGTGTGTTTGATGTGCAGAGCTGCATAGCATGTTGAGCTTGGTTTGTGTTGGCTCCTCTACAAGCTTCTGCAACCCACAGTTGTTTATGTGTATCTTCACAGAGGCGGTATTCATGGAAAATATGTCAATCGCATAAATCGACTGCCATCAACAATACCTGGCAACAATAATGAACTGCATTTTGATGAGGAAATGTATTTGAAATTGTAACACTACTCTGTAACAAATTTAACGTAAAACTTACAGTAACTTACTAGTAACAATTGGCTAGCAAGTTACTGTGAATTATTTTTACAGTAAAGGTACCGTACTTCCATTTACAGTATTTTATGTAAAATACAAAACAATTAAACACAACATAAGATAAAAAATACAGTAGTTTATTTTACTATTTAAAGTACTATAGTGGCTATATTGTGATTTGTTTTTACAGTAATGCTTTGACTACTGTGATTTCAACCGTAATACTTAGACTACAGTGATTTTGTCATGTCGACAAGGTTGTAATGTAATCTTTACAGCATTCTACTGTAAAAATCATGTACAGTAGTGTTACTGTAAAATAAAGGAAATAACTGTAGATTTCAAAGCCATTATTTACAGTGTAAACACAAATGTGTGATCAGCAGGACAATCACTCTGATGTTCAGACTCAAACATACAAACCCAGTGGGAAAACATCCAGACTGGGTGTTACACCCCGGTTGGTCCCCCCCTCCCCAGACTGCATCCCTGTGTCAGG
>JABXJD010003443.1:0-23253 GCA_013375575.1 Percina caprodes
TTATCTTACAGTCAGCTCCGCAGGCCACCCCCCATAGGAAATCAAAAACTAGTGTCACTTTTTCAATAGAATTCAGGGAAAACAAAGTACTTTTGCTTTTGGTTGTTCGGTGAGATGAAAAAAAAACGTTGTGCTGTAAAGTATTTTGGATCAAAAGAATTTGGATAATTTATTCATAATTTAAGTCGTCCATCAAGAAAAAAAAAAAAAAAAAAAAGAAGCCTTGTCTGAAGATATCGTCAGCTCTGAGAAATTATGATGGACATTTTTCACTAGCCGATAAATGCTTAAAACATTATTGGGAGATAAATCACGTGGAAATGTCCACAACACAATCCAAACAAATGATGAATATTAGTCTATATTTTGTCCCAATGTGGACCTGGACCTGGACCTGGGTTCAGCAGTGATGTCAGACCCCATATATAAGACGATGAACGTTACTGACACCTGCAGCAGATCCGATATGTTGAGCAAAATGTTGTGTCAAAACCGCAGCCCTATAAGATGATCCGGAGAAACATTTGACAGCGAGCTGACCCTGGGCTGCCCTGGCACCCAGGGGTGCAGGAACATGGGTGTGAGGGCGATGAGAGGGGCTCTGATGGCAGCGAGTCAGGGCTGCTGGGCTCCAGGGAGAGCAGACCCATAGTCTTTAGTGTTCCTGGTAATCGATTTCAATATCCCTACACACACACACACACACACACACACACACACACACACACACACACACACACACCCCCCCGATATACACTCTGTCTTCTTTCCTTACCCCTCCACATACACACACTCTTCACAGCCTGCACCCCAGAGCGAATATAATTAGCTTTTCTGACAGGTGGGAGGGATCGGATCTCGTGGAGGATGAAGCGACCAATTTACACTGTCATACACACTCTGTTGCAAACATGCATGTGAAAGCTCGCTCTCATATACACAATGCTCGCCAGAATGACGCTAACTGTGACCCACACTTGCTCAACTTGCATGTTAAAGGAGAGGGTGATGAAAGAGAGAGACTCTTGAAACTCCTAACATACAAAAGAGTGGATGGAATAACGGTACAAAATATCAAGTACGTAATCAGGATATGTCCTTCTTTGCTTATTTGAAGCACTACTCAAGACAAACAAAAACGTTTCATCTCTTTGAGGGAATACAAGAAAGAGCATTATCTTTTCTAGAGTGTCCCATTAAGGTTTAAAGTGCCCATATTCTGCTCATTTTCAGGTTCATAATTGTATTTTGAGGTTGTACCAGAATAAGTTTACATGGTTTCATTTTCAAAAAACTCCATATTGTTGTTGTACTGCACATTGCTGCAGATCCTTTTTTCGCACTGTGTGTTTAGGTCTCTGTTTTAGCTACAGAGTGAGGCATCTCACTTCTATACTATCTTTGTTGGGAGTCGCACATGTGCAGTAGCTCGGTAAGATCCAAACAGCTAGATAACTGTATCTCTAACTTTGGTCAGTCCAAGGCAGGATTAGCTGGGAGACTTCTTCAGGATGAGGGGCACTTGTAGAATACCTGCAGAACAGGGACATGGAAGTAGTTCTTTTGGAGATTATGGTCAACTAGTGTGTGTTGTAGCAGTGTTTTGCCATTGAGAACAAGCTAGCATGCTACGGTTAGCCACCTCGTCTCAGCTAGTGATGTAGAAAGCTGTGCAGATTTTGTCCAGGCAGAGGACATTCAGAAACCTGTATCTCACTCAAAACAGCATGGATAGTTGGTTTTAGTAGTAGTGTGTGGAAGCACCAGAGACACAAAATAACACCCCAAATCCCAGAAAACAGATTTTTCATAATATAGGCACTTAAACTATTTTGAATGTGTTTGTCATTTTGGAGAAAGCCATGATCATGAGGAAACACTGTTTTGTTCTGTTGCTTGCACACACAAAAAATGGCCTCAGAGCACTCAGCCGCTATAAACCCAGCCTGTGTAGCTCCATGAAGAGCAGTAAGTGACCTGCAGCCTTACAGTCTTCATATATTCCCATGTCTCTGACCACCAGTGTAAGAAGAAACACACTCTGGTGTGTCCAGACTTCTCTAAGACAGCATCCTGCCCTCGAGGAGCCCGCTGCAAGCTGCAGCACCGCCAACGAGCCAAACGGAGCGCCAGCAGTGCCGCCACCGCCTCAGCCAAGAGAGCCCGAACCAAGGAGCCCTCTAAGAGGTCAGGAAGCAGACTGCACCGAGCTCACTCATAGTTGACAAGAATCATCATTAAATTATAGGGTTCAACAATAACAGTTGCCAGTTGTCCCGGGGCAAATAAAACCACACATCGGCAAGTAGGCCTGCACGATTCGGGGAAAAATGAATCACGATTTTTTTTTTAGGTTAGAATTGATTTCACGACTCTCTGTTATGATTTTGTTCTCACGAAGTGTAATTTTTCTTGCACACATGAACCTTGACAAAACCAAACAAATTGGAAGTACCAAACATAGATTTATTTTTTGCACCTATTGCACATGGTGCCTCACCACAAGCCTGTACACATAGATGCTTCAGTGGAGAGAAGGGAGAGCATTACAACCTATTTTATACGGAAGAAAGTAGGAGCTTTTGTGATGCAGTTGCTTCGTAAAATTAAATGAGAATCAAAGTCATTAAAAAAAAGATCAAAAAGCTTTTGTAAAGTTATTTTTCTTGGGGGGAAGGGAGGTGCATTGTATAGCAGCCATTGAAAAAATTGACTTTTGGCAAGTAGAATTTTTTTTAAACTTGCCTGACAACAATTGAAAAAAATCTTTACGTTGAACCCTGATGTAAATTCATTACACTTTCTCCTATTATATACTCTCCTCTAGGCCCCGCCTGTCGTCATGCCGCAGGGCTCTCAGGCAGCTCCAGTGACGCCCACCCGAGGTCCTCTGGCGTTGCCGTCCTTCATCTCCCTCTCCAGCTCCCCAGAGGAGGCTGACACACGGACACACTGCCAGCTGAGACCTCGCAGGTTAAAGGTACGAAAATACATGAGCCGACAAACCTAGAGCACCGCAGAGTCCCGTGGCGTACACAAACCAAACTGTGGTCATGTGGCACAGGTTTTTAATAACAGATACAGTATAAAGTTTGTTCTGCTGTAAACATCAGGAGGAAAAGAAGTCGAGTTACTGTATGTACCACGGTTGTTCACTTATTATCTGTGGTATTAGGGATTTTGACATAAGGAATTGATTTAATTCCAATTCCAAATAAGCAGTTTACCTAATCTGGTAAATTTGATGGTCTGACAGCTTCCATTTATGCCTTTTTTGGACTCCACATCTTTACAGATTTAGATTTTGCCACTAAAATGTTTTAATTGATAGAAATTAGGGCTCTGAAATATATCTTTTTTTTTTAATTATCAACTGGCACAGTATACAGCAACATATCGCAAAAGACTTTTATTTGTATTAGTTGAATCAGTAAAAAACTGCACTTTAAAATGCAATTATTTTTCTATTTTTTGTGTTTTACTTTGAATTCAATGTTCAATTTGTTCAACAAAATAATGTTGGAAATGATTTCCTTTCATTTGTTTCAAATTCAACAAGAAGTTTGTTGTATGTTGCAGAATACTGAAAGTAATACATTTATTGCGATAGTCAACAACGTTATCGCATTGTTTCCTCATATCGTGTAGCCCTAGGAGGAGGAATTATGGGGGAAAAAGTGGGAAAATTACATCTAGGTTGTCAGCAAATCAAATGTTCCATAAGAGGACTAACTGTGCTTTACTTAGTGCAAATGTGCTGACTGGCATATTGTCCAGAGATGTTTTGCGGAAGGACCATGTTTGTCATGAATGCCACAGGATCATTTCTGGGGGTTTCATGAGAATGGGGAGTGGTGATTCGCCTGAGCCGCAGACAGATAATGATGATCAGAGCCGGGCTGTAGAGCGCGATGATGCTCAAGGGAGGAGTAATGCTCCGAGGACAGAGGTAATAATATTTAGCTTTTAGGCTGGACGGAGGCACAGCTGAGCTCTCTGTTGACAGACTTGACAGATAGGGGATTAGAAGAGAGAGGCTGCGCCCCCCCCCCAACCTCTCCTCCCACCAGGCTCGACCATCCACCTGCTCCACACACACACACACACACACACACGCATGCATGCTGTCTGGCTGGCTGGGACTGCCGAGCAACACTTAATCCCTTTCACCTGTGCTCAACCTGTTTGTACCACGCACCATGTCACCCAACGGCCGTTCTTACTCTTTCTTTGACAGAATCATATACTTTTTTGTTTGTTTTTAAAGATTTTTTTTTGGGGCATTTTTCCCTGTTTTAGTTAGTCAGAGTAGATAGACAGGTGGGAGAGAGTTGGGGATGACACACAGCAAAGGGTTGCAGGTCGCACTGGAACCCGGACCGTTGTAAAGGACTCAGCCTACATGGGGCGACGCTCTCGGAATCATATACTTTTATTTCTTTAATTTTATCGTCTGGAACTCAACTGACTGTCAATCATGCGCTGATTAACAGACAAAATAAATCAGTTTGTAATACTGCTGAGATTTGTCCAGAGTGTGGTCCAGCGCTCAGGGATCTCAGGGAGTTTCCATGCAAATAGATGCTTTTAATATTGGCTACAAAGAGGGCAGAGGTGCTTTTGACTTTGATGGGCAAATTGAACGTTAGGATATTTCTTGTCGAGCTTAAAAGTTGTTCCGCGATATCAGTACGCGATTGCAGAAACACGTCTATACTTCTCCGGACCAATTTATGTTAAATCTATCGGTGCCAAATCTCGGTACCTTCTCTGTAGCTAGCTTCTCTGTCCTCTCTGCGTGTTACACATACACACACACACACACACACAGACGTGCGGTGCAGACAGAGAGAAAGTTTGCCACCTCTGCATGTTACACACACATACACACGCGGACACAAATTTGGTTAAAGTTCTCAATACCTTCAAACAGACAGCGTTAGCTTAAATATAATATAATAGATCACCGTGCAGTTAATGCATCATTCCAAGACAGACGGGTCTTCTCTATTACCCTGGTGACTGACTGACAGGCCCAAGGCTGTAGAGCAAGGCAACTTTATTTCTTTGGCACCTTTTAGCAACAAAAAATTAAACAGGCTAAAAAATGATAAGATGCAAATACAATAAAAATAGTTATAGTGCAGTCTAAGAAATGAATCATTTTTTGGATTGAATAGGTAGTAGGGACAGGTTTGGGAGCAGAGAGTCGGGCGCCATAGTTATCGGGTCTAGAGGTTAGTTAGACAGGAGAGAAGCCTTTTGAGTTTGTGTTCAAACCTTTCACCGTGCAAATTTTTCATTTTGTGACCATTTGTCCAGTTATATTTCATCATTTAGTTTTTCTTTAAAATAATGTTAAAATCTCGTCTTGTGGGTCGTAGCGACTCTAGAGTCATAGTGAGAGAAACAAAGTGTCTCCCCTGTGCTTTTTGACCACGGTGGGAAATCTGTAGCAGGAAAAGTTAACCCTCTCCTTGATTTCATGTTTATGGAGAAGGAGAACCTGCAAATGTGCGTCACATGTAGTTACATTTTTTGAGAGGTGCACGTCAAGCTACGGCGTAGAGTCCGGCTTAGACGCAGAGGGGTCTGCAGGGGTACGTCGGCCATTCTACGCAGAAGCATAAAATGGACTTAAGTCATCTTCAGTTACGATACCAATTTTGCTTGAATATAAAATAGATTCTCAGAGAACTTCTGCTGTAAACTGTACAAGCAAGAAGCAATCCTTAAATATGTTTTAAATTCACCAGGTTATTGTTTACAGTTTACAGTTTTTACTTAACAGGACTAACGTGACTAACTACAGCACAACATGTGCTACTATACTGTAGACTACAGCCAGTGAGTAGAGGGACCATATTGAAGAACATTATTGTAAAACGAATACAACTATATCATGGAAACCAATGAACAAAGATCCATTTTGGGATTTAATTCATCAATATAAAATCAGATGAATATGAATTGGAGAATCAATTGTTTTAATCCAGCCCTAATGCCAATGGGTTGTTCCAGTCAGGCAGAGTCGATGTTTTTCAAAAGTAAATCCACTTATTTTGGAAAATAATTAGGCTTTAAGTTCTTATATTTCATTATTAGTATATTGTATGTATGTATATTGTATCCAAGTATTTCATTTATATTTATATTCTGTGCTGTGTGACTGATTTTGCTGCTGTAACACCATCATTTCCCATTTTTTTATTTTCTAAATCTATCTTCTAAATAAATGACAAAGACAGTGTGATATATTTTTTAAATATAAATCTATTCGAGATGTTTCTGGTGGCTCTCACTTTTACATGTTTAAGGTAATCCTCCTCCTCTTTTATGGTTTATATTTAGTCTCCTCTGCTCGGAGACCTGCGTGACCTTTGACCTAACCTGAGATATCTTGACTTTGACCTTCTCCTCTCTCTCTCTCTCACACACACACACACACACAGAGACACTTACACAGCCCACATTTATGATAACATTATTGCAGATAGAGATGGTTTGATACCCTTTTTTGCTTCCAGATACTGATTATGATACCTGAACTTGCGTATCGGCTGATACCAGTGTGTCATTTATTTTATTATGTTTTAACAACTGTATTCTACTACCCCTGTATGGATGGGATATGATTTCTATCTTTGTTGTTGGTCTGGCTCAGGTTAAACTCTTTGTGAAACATGAACAAACACAATCAACGCAATTTTTTATCCAGATTGACAGTCAGTTATAACTGAAAAACAACATAAATAAACTACTTTAACGTAGATTTTATTTAGGGCTTTATTACGTGGTATCGGATCGGTGTATAAACTCCAGTACTTACCGATCCTGATGCCAGTGTTTTAGGCAGTATCGGAGGAGGTACCGATATGTTGGAACATCTCTAATTGCAGTGGATGTTTTCATTTGTGTCCTCATAAGCAGTATTTTATTTTATTTATGTGTAAGAAGCAGCAAAGAGCTCATAGGGCGACTATAAAATATATTCTACTTAAGTAAAAGTACTATTACTTTGATGAACTTTTATATAAGTGCAAGTAAAATTACCGGTATAACAATCTACTCAAGTAAAAGTAAAGAGTAGCTCATTTAAGTTAAATTTACTTTGTTTTTTTGTACATTTTTAAAAGAAAAGAAAATATCAACTCTTACTGTGTTGTTTCACGGACTCTTCTTGACATGTGAAGTCAGTGCTGTGAGCAACATGACATCGTGACTTTGCGTTAACATACACGCCAACTTCCTTAACCTTCGTGTTGTCTCCACCTTCGGGACCCTCTCGTATCCCTCAGGTCAAATTGACCCGTGACATATTTGAGGTTTTAAAAACAATTATGAAATAAAATTTTACTTCATAATCTATTAACAAATATTATCTTTATCTCAATTTCAAACAGCTGAGATAACACATATGTTTAGGGAATGCAATCACTCTCTACTAGAACACAATTAAGGATGGAAGTGGATTTCTTTTGTCATACGGTTATAATTCATGTTAAAAATCCATTATGTGATCATTCTTATCTTGGAAAAAGGGGTCATATCCAGAATAATTTTATGAATTGAGTCAGGAATACATGTTTATCACAGAAAATAAGGTAAGGCCGTTGATTTTCAGGTAGAAAAATGTAAATTGTACCATTTTTCTTTTTCTAAAAATTTGAAATGGGTCAATTTGACCCGAATACGATACAAGGGTTAAAGGTCTCATGGCATGAAAATTTCACTTCATGAGGTTTTTTAACGTTAATATGCGTCCCCCCATCCTGCCTATGGCCCCCCAGTGGCTAAAAATGGTGATAGGTGTAAACCAAGCCCTGGGTATCCTGCTCTGCCTTTGAGAAAATTGAAAGCTCAGATGGGCCTATCTGAAATCTTATCTCCCTTATGAGGTCATAAGGGGCAAGATTACCTCCCCATTCTCTGCTTTTTCCCCCAAAGAAAAGGTCTATATGAAAGAGACTTCAGATACAGTATTAGAGGACCACTAAGGTCTATATAAAAGAGACTTCAGATACAGTATTAGGGGACCGCTAAGGTCTATATAAAAGAGACTTCAGATACAGTATTAGGGGACCACTAAGGTCTATATAAAAGAGACTTCAGATACAGTATTAGGGGACCACTAAGGTCTATATAAAAGAGACTTCAGATACAGTATTAGGGACCACTAAGGTCTATATAAAAGAGACTTCAGATACAGTATTAGGGGACCACTAAGGTCTATATAAAAGAGACTTCAGATACAGTATTAGGGGACCACTAAGGTCTATATGAAAGAGACTTCAGATACAGTATTAGGGGACCACTAAGGTCTATATAAAACAGACTTCAGCTACAGTATTAGGGGACCACTAAGACCTGTATAAAAGCATCCAAAGAGCAGCATGTCATGGGACCTTTTAGCCTGGTGGTGTGTTATCCGTATGGATTTTGAGCTATCCGCGTGTATGTCTACGCTGTATACAGTGGACGTAAACATACACGCCACTTAGCGTATTATCACGAGAACAAAGCGACGGTTACTTTCACATGAGTGTTATTTCAGTTCTAGAGATTGAGATGTGGTGTTACAGATTCAAATCGCCTCAGCAAAGAAAGAAATTTTTAAACCAAAGCACTAGCTAAAGAATTAGGGATTGCAACAAAAGGAAACACAGTGCAGCATATGACAACAGTAACTTACATCACAAAAGACAGCTGAAGTCTTTTTATATTCATATATATATATATATATATATATATATATATATATATATATATATATATATATATATATATATATATATATATATATATATATATATAGAGTAATTGCACTTTGTTACTAGGGATGCACCTATCTGAATTTTTCTGTCCCGATATCGATGCCTGGGCTTTGTGTATCTGTCAATACCCGATACCAATCCGATACCGTTGAATTAATAATAAACTGTATACCTTCCATCCACCATGTGGAAGAGACTAAAGGCACCAGACTTTCCTAACTAAACATCACTTTCCTAACTAAAACAAAATAGGTATAGATAGATAGATAGATAGATAGATAGATAGATAGATAGATAGATAGATAGATAGATAGATACTTTATTCATCCCGAAGGAAATTGTAGGCGCCCAGCCAGACAACCGTAACACAACAAACACATATACACACATATATCACACATACAGTACATAAGAATAAAAATAAAACTCACTCACAGAAATGCATTTCTCTGTCCCTCCACCCACTCTGTCCGGTGGGTTTGTGCTCCTAAGTGTTACTAATGACACTCTGGTCCTTCAGTAACACACTGCAGAGCCTCATTAAAGGTGGAACTCAGCCAAACAAGCTTCTCCTTACTTTGCATAAATTAGCTCAGATGCAATGTATCACTGCCAGACTTATTCTGTCATCTTACACACACACACACACACACACACACACACACACACACACACACACACACCTTGATCCATCCCTGTTCTGTTCTCTTCCTCATTTACTCATCAGCTGAGATGTCATCACTCAGCATTTCATTACGATTCGACACACAGAAGATCCGAGTCAGTTACACATGATTGAACATACGCACCCTTTGTCTTTGTTCATTTCATCTCTGCCAATACTTTTTCTTTTCATTTTTAATTTCTTCCTTTTTCATCTGTAGAGAAAAAGCTGCAGATCAAGCCTCGGCTGTGAGACCACAGAGAGCCGCAGCACTGGACGTGGAAAACACTCGATGATCGATGATTTCCGTGCTCCAGGTTTGTCCTGACAGGTGTATCTGTGTCTGAATTTCTTCACTCAGGGCTTGAAAGTTTTATTTTCTATACCTATTCTATATACATCTGTTTTACATAATCAATCTGGGTGTTTACAGTACAGATTTTTTTTCCCTCATCAGGTTATGTAATATTTTTAAAAAGACAAATAAAATATCAACTTTTACTTTGTTTTGTTTCACGGACTCTTCTTGACATGTGAAGTCAGTGCTGTGAGAGTGTTAATACGTTTCTGTTCGGGAGCGGCGGTGTCGTCACGTTAGCCGAGCGTGTTTGTGAGAGTTTTCATTTGGAAGGTGGTGACAGGAGCAGCAGTGCCCCTCACTTTAAAGCCTGGAGGACCAGACACATGAGCGGACAGTGACTTCATCCTCACCATGCTGCGAGCACGTGTGCGTGTGACTTGATAAACCATGTGCACAAATGAGTCTCTTTATTTTCATTTATTTTTTGCTTTGTATCAAAACTACCATCAGAATCAGAATCGGCTTTATTTGCCAGGTATGAGGACACATACGAGGAATTTTTCTTTGGAGCATCGTTACTCACACTGTGCTTACACATACAAAACAACCAAAACAAAATGCACACATTAATATATACACAATATATACATACTATAAACAGGAACAATATAGAGGCATGAGTGCAATGAAGAGTTCAATAAAATTATTTAAATGTGGAGCATAGTGCAAAGGATACTGGGATAAATAGTATGTTATTATATTACAATATGAACATATGAACAGTTCTGAAATGAGAATGATGAATAAATAACAAAAAATAATAAGTGAGAATGGGAATGATGAATAATAGTAAATAAATGGAACCAGTAAACAGGTGCTGTAGAGACAGTGATTACTGGGTTATTAACCAGAATTGAATTGAACCTGACACTGTGGGTAAGAAGTCAGCTGTTCATCAGAGAGATGGCTTGTGGGTAGAAACTGTTCCTGAGTCTGTTGGTTTTGGCGTACAGTGCTCTGTAGCGCCTACCAGAGGGGAGGAGCTGGAACAGGTTGTGTCCGGGGTGAGATGGGTCTGCAGTGATGGTTCCTGCACGTTTCCTGACTCTGGAGGAGTATAAGTCATGAACGGACGGCAGGTTGGCACCGATGATCTTTTCTGCAGACCTAACTGTCCGTTGTAGTCTGCTCCGGTCCTTTTTGGTGGCAGATCCAAACCAGACAGTGATGGACGTGCAGAAGACAGACTGGACGATGGCTGTGTAGAAGTGGACCAGCAGCTCCTTAGGCAGGTTGAGCTTCCTGAGCTGGCGCAGAAAGTACAGCCTCTGCTGGGCCTTTTTGATGATGGTGTCTGTGTTGGGCTCCCACTTCAGGTCCTGGGATATAGTGGATCCCAGAAACCTGAAGGATTCCACAGCAGACACGGGGCTTTTGAGTATGGTGATGGGGGGATGAGTGAGGGGTCTCTTCCTGAAGTCCACGATCATCTCCACAGTCTTGAGCGTGTTGAGCTCAAGGTTGTTCTCTCACCAGAGAGCCAGCTGATCCACCTCCCGTCTGTAGGCCGACTCATCACCGTCCCGGATGAGGCCAATGACCGTTGTGTCGTCAGCGAACTTTAGGAGTTTAACAGATGGGTCTCCTGAGGTGCAGTCATTGGTGTAGAGGGAGAAAAGCAGTGGGGAGAGCACACACCCTGGGGGGTGTCAGTGCTGATAGTCTGTGTGCTGGATGTGATGTTCCCCAGCCTCACCTGCTGCCTCCTGTCAGTCAGGAAGTTTGTGATCCACTGACAGGTGGAGGTTGGCACAGTGAGCTGGGAGAGTTTGGTGCTGAGGATGTCTGGGATGATGGTGTTGAACGCTGAGCTGAAGTCCACGAACAGGATCCTTGTAAACGGCCCTGGAGAGTTGAGGTGTTGCAGGATGTAATGCAGTCCCAAGTTGACTGCATCATCCACTGACCTTTTAGCCCTGTAGGCAAACTGCAGGGGGTCCAGCAAGGGGACTGTGATGTTCTTCAGGTGGGCCAACACCAGTCTTTCAAAGGACTTCATGACTACAGATGTCAGGGCGACAGGCCTGTAGTCATTTAGTCCAGAGATGGAGGGGTTTTTGGGGACTGGGATGATTGTGGAGCGTTTGAAGCAGGAGGGAATCAGATCGCTCCAGAGATCTGTTGAAGATCTGAGTGAAGATGGGGGCCAGCTGGTCTGCACAAATTTTCAGGCAGGATGGTGACACACCGTCTGGGCCAGGAGCCTTTCTGGTCTTCTGCCTCTGGAAGAGCTGGCGGACATCCACTTCACAGATCGTGAGTGCAGGTGAGGGGTCAGAGGGGGGAGGTGACTGACTGAAGTGTGAGTTGGTGTTGGGGAGGGGTGTGATTGTGGTCTTTTCAAACCTACAGTAAAAGCTATTCAGCTCGTCAGCCAGTCGTTGAGGACCAGCAGTGTTGGGGGATGGTCTCCTGTAGTTAGTGAGTGTCTGCAGGCCTCTCCACACTGACCGAGGATCGCTGTTTTTAAAGCTTTTTTCCATCTTATTAGCATAGCTCTTCTTAGCTGCTTTGGTCAGTGTGTTCCTGGCCTGCTTATACAGGACTCTGTCCCCACTTCTGAAGGCCTCCTCCTTTGACTGACGGAGCTGCCTGAGTCTTGCTGTGAACCAGATTTTTTGGTTGTTGTATGTGCAGAAGGTTTTAGTCGGCACACACGTCTTCACAAAAGCTGATGTAAGATGTCACAGTGTCGGTTAGATCGTCCAGATCCGTGGCTGCAGCCTCAAAAACACTCCAATCAGTACAGTCAAAGCAGGCCTGTAAATCCAGCTTTGACTCGTTGGTCCATCTTTTCACCCTCTTTACAAGAGGTTTAACAGATTTTAGTTTCTGCCTGTATGTCGGGACAAGATGAACCAGACAGTGATCAGAGAGTCCCAAGGCTGCACGTGGGACAGAGCGATAGGCGTCCTTTAATGTAGTATAGCAGTGGTCCAGTATGTTAGTGTCCCTGGTGGGACACTTAATATGCTGTCTATACTTTGGAAGTTCGTGGCTGAGGTTTGCTCTGTTGAAGTCCCCAAGAACAATGATCAGGGAGTCAGGATGTTTTTTCTCCACGTTAGTTATCTGGTTGGCCAGGTGTAGTAACCTCCCACTAACACAGGCCTGAGGGGGGATGTAGACGGCGACCAGAATGAACGAGGAAAACTCCCACGGTGAATAAAAGGGTTTGCAGTTTATAGTGACTCTAAGTGGGGGCTGCATGATTTTTCAAGCACTGTGACGTCTGTACACCAACCTTCGTTTATGTAGAGACAGAGTCCGCCTCCCTTTGTTTTCCCCGTGAGCTCCAGTACGCCATCCGCCCGGTAAAGATTGAATCCCGGGAGGAGAAGTGCGCTGTCCGGGATGCGCGGAGTGAGCCAGGATTTGGTAAAACAGAGGGCGGCAGATCTGCAGAAGTCCGAGTTAGTTCTGTTGAGGAGTAGCAGTTCATCCATTGTGTTGGCCAGAGAGACATTCGCCAGGTGGATAGAGGGGGGCGCAGTGCGGAAGCCTCGCTGCCTCAGCTTAACGAGCGCGCTTCCCCCTCCGGCGTCTCTGTTGGATCCCATAGAGAGCTGCTGCGCCTCCAACTAATAACTCCAAGAAAGTTCCAGGTTCGGAAAATAGCGGTGGAATAATATGAGGAGTTGAAAGTCCAATATTTAGGAGCTCATCTCTGGTTAATGTTACCAGAGAGTGTTGGCAGAAAACAGACAAAATAAACCAAAACATGAAAAGCACAATGGAGCGTAGTCCAGAGGCGGCCATCTGCGGCGCCATCTTACATGCACAAAGGCAAAGCCCGTACATAAAGTCCAGCCACTTTATATTCCAAGATGGAGGAATTTTATTTGCAGTCCTAACATTTATTTTTACAATTAACACTTGAAATGATAAAGACACTTGCAGATCACAAGGTTTTCAAGGTTAGACATATGCTAATTGAAATAATAATCTGGTTGTCCATTTACACAATCACACATGTTAAACCAAAGATCTTTTAATATTTGAAACGTAACAATCACAGGATGTGAAGAGCCTGGAAATATTTGGTTTATGTACCTTAAAAGTGGCTTGATGGTGTTTAAAGCCCCCAACACCGACTTCAAGGCACTTAACCCCAATGTCAGCGCTGCCTGGAAGGCGACGTTGGGGGCTTAACCCTCATGTTGTCCTTGGGGTCAAATTGACCCGTTGTCCTATATCAATGTTCTTTTTAATTCCCCAAAATAACATGATTGATTCCTCACAACGCTCTTTGGCAAGTACAAATCTCTATTTTCATTAATTTTGGGGTGTCTTATTCCATTTTATAGCATTTTAAAAAGAAACTGAAGTGTTTTTGAAATAGTATTGAGTAAAAGTTATAATCCAGTCTGTGATTATCATCAACATCCATTCCTTTAATTTTAGTCTAAATAATTCCTAATTTCTGCTTTTCTAACCCAAACATTAGGTATAATTTTCTATAAGTGAGGTTTAATGACCATAAAGTTAATAAGTTAGTGTTACGTAGTATTGAAAATGTCAGAAAAGTGACAAACATTGAAAAAAGTGTTAAAAAAGGGACAAAAACGTAAGAAAAAGTTAGAAACATCGATAAAAAGCGTCAACAAAAGTGTTTTTCAATTTTAACGGGAAGACAACACAAGGGTTAAAACACCAAACACCTTAAAAGTTTTTCTCTTAAAAAACTGAAGGAAACTGTTTATTTGAAAACACGTTTTCTCTCCTCTGCTTCCATTCAAACTACAACTAAAGCTCCATTCGGACGGTAGCAGCACTCCTTATGGCTTACATTGTTAATATGTTACCATCTATGAGATAAGCACAAACATTTTGACTTCTTCAAAGTTTTTTTTGTATTTACCCAAATACATGCTCCAGATGGTATTCAAATCACTGACTTGTGTGATGTTAAACTCCCCCTCCTCCCCTCCAGAAGTGAATCCAGTCCAAATGGGGACACTAATTGTCTTCCTAAAACAGATTTTCTAATTTTATAACTAACATATTGGCGTACAGCACTTTTGCCACCTGTTATCCTACACTGCACGGAGCTGATTCATATATGGATTGCTGTGTTTGTTAAGTGGAGGAAACCAAGATAAAAGCACTAACTTACAATTTATTTTTTGCCAAAAAGGAAGAAAATGAAGATTTTACAGTTATCATAATTAACCATGGAAGTTCATTAGACATTGGAAGTCAAGTTACTAGATGTTCTATTGTTTTGGTGTTTTACTGTGGACAGTAACGTCATCAGTAGGATCCTCTTTTCACATGGGAAATGTATTCCCATACAAACATGGAAACAACATGAGATTAATACACAGCTAGGACTATTTTTCTGTCACGATATCGAGATTAATACACAGCTAGGATTACACTATACACACAAACATGTATATGTACTGCCTCCTCGTATATGTACTGCTTCCTGGAAGCTGTGTGCATCAGAGTACCTGTGTGTGTTTGTGTGTGTTGACCAAGCAGCAACTTCTGTGCCTGAAAAGTTGACCCTTGTATGGTATTCTGGTCAAATTGACCCATATCAAATTTTTACAAGAAGAAAAATAGTACAAGTTACATTTTTTTCTACCTGAAAATCAACGGCCTTACCATCGCGCAGCAACAGGGTGCCATAAATGTAGTGACGGAGCCGCTGACCCGATGCCCAGAGAGCAGCGTCCAGCTCAGCTCCAACTGGGGGCTATACAAATTATATAACTCAATATTATTACTCGCTTTTAAAAGGTATAGTGTTCTGTTTGGCATAGATATTCAATGCAGGAAACATGACGATGCACAACATTTTTATTTATTCTTCAGGTTTTCGTTTCTCTTTTAAAGTCGTTAATGGCCATAAGTGAACAATTTCTTTCTGCCGTTGACTGACACATTTCGGATTGTTTTCCAGCCCCTCTGCTGTCAGGAGACCGGGTCGGGTGGTGGTCCAGCACAGGGGGTGGAGGACACGCGCTCTCCCTCACAGCTGAAAAACACGAGTAAAATAAAAGACACTGCATAAACTCTGATACACCTACAGTACAGGGTTAAGAGATATAAGTCTGCATATTACTATTAGGAGTATAGCTCAGACTAAATGTCAAGGATATATAAATTAAATAAACTTAAGCTAGGGTCTGATCTACTATGGCATCACTGTTGACCGCATCAGTGATCTCTTTCTATTCCACATTCTTTCTACATTCTTTAATACCAGTTTTTAGGCTGCAAAAATAGTGCACACGTTAGTGCAAATGAACCTGAGACATCAGGGTTTCAATCGCCATGTGAATTGTAAGGGTGAGGCCTCAAAACTGAGAATATATTAGAGCTTAATATTTAAATTATGATTGTTTCCAGCCGCTGTATTTATCAGTGTATGACCATTCTTACGCACCAATTGGTGAGATACGAACCTTTCATGAATCCAACGTGAAGCCTGTTGTAAGATGATTTCTGCGCTCGTATCTGCGCAGGTTGATAAATAAGGGCCAGTGAAACTGCCCATTTGTGTGGCGCCACGTTGTGTACTGACACCCCCCCCAACAAAGCACAGTTTTCCAACCGCACAAGATGGCAGCTTCATTTCACAGCAGAGAGAGAAAGAAAAGAGATGAGCGAGTCATGAGGAAACATTCGGCTGTTGCACAAACTCCTGGGAAGTTAAGGGAAGTCATTCTTTTCTTTCTTTTTACCCTCATAGTGTTTTAAAACTTTGTTGTGGCAGCAACAAAGACTGTGATGTTTCCTGTTTCCTTTACAGGACTCTCACATCGCTGCCTCAAAACACTGACAAGTGTGATCGCCAGTAGTCATCCACGACGTTCCACTTCTGGGATTGATTCAGGAAACTCCGCCCGATGCATCTCTTTTCCATTTCCTTCCTCTTTCTTTATGTTGCCGTTCTAAACTCAGGATTAGCTGAGAGAGTTCTTATAAGTGAGGGCCACTTGTGGAATACCTGCCGAACAGGGACCGGAAGTAGTTCTTTTGGAGATTATGGTGAACTAGTGGCTGTTGTAGCAGTGTTTTGCCAATAAGAACGAGCTAGTATACTAGCACTAGCATGCTACGGTTAACCACCTCGTCTCGGCTAGTGACGTAGAAAGCCGTGCAGATTTTGAACAGCTGACCCGGAGACTGAAGACAGAGGACATTCAGAAACCTGGATCTCACTCAAAACAGCATGGATAGTTTGTTTCCAAGTTTGTATGCGTGTGGAAGCACCAGAGACACAAAATAACCCCCCAAATCCCAGACAAAGTGATTTTTTTCATAATATGACCACTTTAATATTGCGAGAAAGGGTGTGGCTTTGACAGAGGTCTGTGCTCTCGAGGGCCCTTTTAGTTTCTCAATACTTTTGGAAGTAGTAGAAAGATCCAGTTTGTTTTCACAAAGCTCCTTTTGAAGAATAAAGATGCTTCTTTAGTGTATGCATTTTCCAAATGTATCAGCATTATTGTGAAACCTGACTTCTAACACGAGAGAGATCAGTGGCACAATCAGACGATTGTGCAGAAACTTGGAAAACTTTAGTTCATGTACAGATGGGCACATACTGCCACTTGGATACATAGATTGTGTGTGTGTGTGTGTGTGTGCGCGCGCTCAACTCTATCTTCTCTCAGATGTATTGACAGCAGCGAGCGGAGATGGAGGGCTCGACATGTTTCTCAGAAAAGGCAGGAGACAGGGAGCCATCACTCTTCTCACCACACGTCTTTTTTCTTCTTCCTCCTCCTCCTCCTCTTCACCCACGTTGCTGCACTCCTGCGCTGAAGGCGTAAGTGCCTTAGACAGATGTCTGCTGCCTCTTGTCTAAAACCCTCAACGCGAGCTGCTGAGCTCGGCAAACTCTAATTAAGATCAATATTTCAATTTTTAGTAAAAGCGCACGAGACGGAGAGAAGACAGAAGGAGAGAAATCATCTGTCCGCGTAGATTCGGAGAGACAAAAGGAAAGGTCAACTGTGATTCTTCATCGTGTGTGTTTGTGTGAGTGTGTGTGTGTGTGTGTTGGAGAGATTAATAAGGACTGGTTTGTGTGTGTTTAAACTCTGGTGGATTTCTGAGGACTCTGGTTACCTGGTCCTCAGATCTCTGCAGGGTAAATCCAGACAGCTAGCTAGACTGTCTGTCCAATCTGAGTTTTCTGACTAAAACTACTTTTGAATGTACACGTTTCACCAAAACTAGTATTTTTCAGAGGCAATTTTGCAGCGGCACCGTAGCGCTGTCTGGCACTTAGCACCACCCAAGACAATTATGATTGGTTTAAAGCTTGTTTTTTTCTCCAATCCAGTAATGCTTTATTACACTACATTACATGGCATTTAGCTTTTATCCAAAGCAACTTACAATTGCTACATATCAGAGGTCACACTGCTCTGGAGCAATTAGGGGTTAGGTGTCTTGCTCAGGGACACTTTGGTTGATATATCATAGTGGTGACTGATATGCTGTGTGGACTATCTTGACCCTAGCCCGACCCTCCTCCGCAGCGCTGTGGAGGAAGGTCTGGCAATGCGAGACTGTCTTTCCTGACAAAACGAAACATGGCAGAGTACATATAGCTCACTTTAGCTTGTGGATTAGCACAAGCTAATCTGCTGTAAAGCCAACCAGTTGGAAGAAGCCATCACGGACGAGGTTAAAGGAACACGCCGCCTTTTTGGGACTTTACTTTATTCACCGTATCTCCCAGAGTTAGACAAGTCCATACATACCCTTCTCATCTGCGTGCGTGTCGCAACTCTGACGCACCCACCGCTAGCCTAGCTTACCATAGATGCTGGAGGTAACCGCCTCCATCTAGCCTACTGCTCCCAATAAGTGACCAAAGAACACCAACATGTTCCTATTCACATGTGGTGATGTGTACAGTCACGGCGTGTACAAATAAACATGTTTTGGTTTAAAAAACAAAAGCAGAAATTATGATTTATTTTGACTAATTGTTAGGATCAGAAAAAGTTGAGTGGATCGCAGATGGTATATGTCAACGTTTACTTGATGAGGTTTTTTAACATTAATATGCGTCCCCCCCAGCCTGTCTATGGTCCCCCAGTGGCTAGAAATGGTGATAGTTGTAAACCGAGCCCTGGGTATCCTGCTCTGCCTTTGAGAAAAAAAAGCTCAGATGGGCCGATCTGGAATCTTGCCCCTTGTGACCTCATAAGGGCAAGATTGGATGTCAACAAAAAACACCTACAATGTTTTGCGAAGTTTGCCGCAAGTTTGAGTCCAAGGATCATTATTTTAAAGGAACTTATTCATTCAGAAAACAAATGCCGGAGAGCCATGATGAAAGCAAGCAGCATCTCGCGTGCAGGGCAGCTAAAAGGGCTGCCGACAACCTCTCCTCCACTCTTTGTGTAGGGGCCAGTAAAAATGGACTTAAGGCAAGTAGAGTTTTTTTTGTCACTTGTCCGACGGGGCCTGTGAAAAACCCTGTGAAATAAAGAGATCTCATCCAAGTTTCACATTTTTCCTTTGTGTCTTTCCTCTTTCTGAGTGGACTGCAGTATAAATAAAAGATATTCTCTTTATGAAGAATGTGTTCTGTTTTCTTACAGTTTCAGTTAAAGGGCACTATGCAGGTTTCTCTATAGATTCAAGCTAACAAATCACGCTGTTGTCTTTGAATTGCTCACTGTAGTTGTTGCTGTTGTTCCTGGTGCCAATAGCGCAGTCAGTAGGGAGTTGAGTTGGGAACTGGAGGGTTGCTGGTTCAAGTCCCCATACATTACCTTTCCATGGGCAGATCCCCCCCCCACACACACTCTGGCATCTCTCCAATACCTATTTATTGTGTGCATAGGTACTGAGCACTTCAATTCAGGCCTGTGTGTAATAACAACAGAGTAAATTGTAATTTCCCCTTGGAGGGTTAATAAAGAATACATTTATTATTATTATTATTATTATTATTTCTGACAGTCAAGACTAAGCCCTCTGTGTATGATGGTGGAAACTTCATGTTTGTTTTGTCCAGTCAGTCTTTGTAGGTTTCATGAAGTCTTTTGGGTCTGTCCCCAGCTTTATTGATGACACCCTGTTCCCTGATCTTTGGGTGAGTACAGTCCTCACCAAAACTACAAAAGTACCACCCATCTTGTGATACACCGGTTAAGTTTAGTTTCTATATTGCCTCCTTTCAGCCCAGATTCTGTGCTGTCACATTCCTCTTTGAGACCACAAAGCTTTCATCACTCTGGTGAACAAATGTGATTCTATTCAAGCGAGGCCTCCTACATGTGCTGAAACTCTTGCTTTCTAAACTAAGCCTTCCTGTTAACTTCACTGTCCGTGCACATGCATGCATACACGCGTGCATGTCACATCCCTGCACACAATTAAAGCTGATTCCTCCACAGCGGCATTAGTGACTTAACGCCAGGGACAAAAAAACCTCCAGGCCTCCGATAACCCAGAGCCACCTCCGTGCAGCCGGTCTCTTTGGTTTCGGGGTGCTGGCTACCTTAACTCAAAGCTCGCCGTCGATCCTCCACCTTGCTGATGTCCATTTTGCTTAAATCGGTAGAACTGCACTTGCAGCGAAGTCCCAATATGCAAAGGGACAATGAAAACCCTGACTTCAAAAATTTATGCTCAAGCCCTCGGCCCAGACACTCCCCTTCCCCTGACAGTGAATGGACCACAGCAGATCTTCTTAAAGGTGCTGTTTCAATGCAGACTGCTTAGCTTGGCATTCGAGGGCCAGCTCCTGCTTATTTGATTAAAAAAAAAATACCCCTCTTTATGACTTAAACTTAAAATACCTCGATATGATTTTCGTCCCTTCATCTCTATACTCTTCTTTTCATCCTCGCCAGCAGATTTGAGGAAGGGGGTGGGGTGTATTTCATGGCCATTTCGGACTGGAAGTTAAGCTCAGCAGCTGTGCAAGGTTTTCCTGTTCACATCTGACCAACTTAAACTTACTGCCACCTGTTTTCCCCGCAGATAGGCGTTTTATTCATATATCACAGATATATCACTCATACATCGGTGGGTGGATGGGACTCGGGGGGGCAGCCGCTGCTGAAAAGGCTAAACGGGTCAGCGGTGCCCCCAGAGACCATCAGCGTCCTGCTGGAGCGTTCTCCATCTCTCTCTCTCCATCTCTCTCTCTCTCTCTCTCCTCTGACTCTCATCTCTCTCCCCCCTCCCTCCCTTTCTCCATCTCTCTCTCCTCCCTCTCTTCATCTCACTCTCATCTCTCTTTCCTCTCTCTCTCCATCTCTCCCTCTCTCCCTCTCTCTCTCTCTCTCTCTCTCTCTGACTCTCATCTCTCTCCCCCCTCCCTCCCTTTCTCCATCTCTCTCTCCTCCCTCTCTTCATCTCACTCTCATCTCTCTTTCACTCTCTCTCTCCATCTCTCCCTCCCTCTCTCCATTTCTCTCTCCCTCTCTCTTCCTCTCTCTCTCATCTCTCCCTCCCTTTCTCATCTCTCTCCTTCCCTCTCTCTCTCCTTCCCTCTCTCTCTCCATCTCTCTCTCCCTCCCTCCCTTTCTCCATCTCTCTCTCCTCCCTCTCTTCATCTCACTCTCATCTCTCTTTCACTCTCTCTCTCCATCTCTCCCTCCCTCTCTCCATCTCTCTCTCCATTTCTCTCTCCCTCTCTCTTCCTCTCTCTCTCAATCTCTCCCTCCCTTCTCTCTCCATCTCTCCCTCCTTTCTCCATCTCATCTCTCTCCTTCCCTCTCTCTCTCCTTCCCTCTCTCTCTCTCCATCTCTCTCTCTCATTTATTCCATCTCTCTCCATCTCTCTCCCTCTCTCATCCCTCTCTCCCTCTCTCCATCTCCCTCACTCTCTCCATCTCTCTCCCTCTCTCATCCCTCTCTCCCTCTCTCCATCTCCCTCACTCTCTCCATCTCTCTCATCTCTCTCCCTCTCTCTCCAGATTTTGTAACCACATCGGAGACAGAAGTTTTTAAAGAGCATTTTTAATGATATTGTTGTTTTTTGACTGGATGATATTATTTTTTTAAACATTTTATGCATTAGCACTTTATTTCATTGTGAAATTGTACAACTTATAAATATGTAAATAAAGTGTTTTTGTAAAAATCTAAAATAAACCTATCTCTATCTGTCCCTCTCTCTCCCTCTCTGTCTCTCCATCTCTCTCTCTGTCTCTATCTGTCATTCTCTCTTTCCATCTCTCTCTGTCTTTCTCTCTCTCTATCTCTCCATCTCTGTCTGTGTGTGTGTGTGGGTGCGTGCGCGCGCCCAGGTCCAGAATGTAGACGCGCGCGGCGCAGCAATTATCCGTCGATCCGCGGAGATGAGACGGGATGCAATTTGTGGTTAATTGCTAATGAAAAGCCTGTAGACCAGGGCCAGGACCATCCAATCATACTTAACCCCGCGCGCAGCCACAGCGCGGCCTCGCGGAAATGCGGATTGATTTTTGGCAGAAGGGGCGCGCGGCCTTCAATCGATCCGCATTGATAGATCTGGTAGTTTGTGGTGTCAGAAGCTTCCTCGGGCTTCCTTTCACAGACCTAAATGAGTCAAATAGATACATTAAGCTCTTTTAATAAAGCTAATAAGGCACAATGTGCTTTATTTTTTTAGCCACATTTAATCGTTAAAATAATTCACATTAATAACAGTTTTACATGTAGACTTATAATTGTACATGAGCTATTTACACTTTGAGTTTACAGCTGTTGTAGGCTTGTTGATCTCTAACAAGTTTAAAACATATTTGGATATATTTAAATAGATTGATCAGATCAGATTCAATTTTATTGTCATTGTGCAGTGTGCAAAAAGCAGAAAAGTGCTATGTGATGTACAGGTATACACAGGTGGTGCATTGGCAGGACAAGACATATATTACAGTGTTACAAGATCAGAATAAATATGGCTATGTAATATGAACAATGTATGAACAACATGTACAGATATGTGCAATGTAGTACCAGTGACATTATACTGGTAGTAAGAATATAATAAGAAAACCAGCATAAATATGAACACACTGAATGAGTCATATACACAGATATATGTACAGTATGTACAGCTATGTGCAGTGTGGTAACATAAGAGTAGTAAGAATAAGTGTATGTGCAGGATGAATAGTATGAATATGAATATTTGCTGTACCCTACATAGTAGTTTTCTACTATACAGTACCACATAAGTGACAGCTAATTATTATGTGTCATGTATTTTGGCCAATTAACTTGATGATGGTTTGATTTAACATCAGTCCTTCCTTTTTTTTTTTTAAGAGGGTCAAATGTGTACATTTGATTGAATTGGTTGGTCACATAATCCAGAACATATCACTGCAACAAAAAACCCCAATAACCTGGATTTATGTAACTTTTTGAAAATGTTTCCTTAGGTTCTATATTGCATGCGCTTATGCTAAGTATAACACTTTAATTTGCTTTGAAAAAAAAGATTAAAAAAGGGTTTCATGTTGAATTGTGGG
>JABXJD010002481.1:0-51990 GCA_013375575.1 Percina caprodes
AGTAGTGTGCAATGAGGCTTTTACAGCGTCCTGGAGGAATTTTTAGCCCACTCATCTTTGCAGAATTGTCCTAATTCAGTTACATTAGAGGGTTTTCGAGCATGAACGGCCTTTTTAAGGTCATACCACAACATCTCAATAGGATTCAGGTCAGGACTTTGGCTAGGCCACTCCAAAGTCTTCATTTTGTTTTTCTTCAGCCATTCGGTGGTGGACTTGCTGGTGTGTTTAGGATCATTGTCCTACTGCAGAACCCAAGTTCGTTTCAGCTTGAGTACGAACAGATGGTCGGACATTCTCCTTCAGGATCTCTTGGTAGACAGCAGAATTCATAGTTCCTTTTATCACGGCAAGTCTTCCAGGTCCTGAAGCAGCAAAACAGCCCCAGACCATCACACTACCACCACCATATTTTACTGTTGGTATAATGTTCTTTTATGAAATGCAGTGTTCCTTCTACGCCAGATATACTTGGACACACACCTTCCAAAGAGTTCCACTTTTGTCTCATCGGTCCACAGAATGTTGTCCCAAAAGTCTTGGGGATCATCAAGATGTGTTGTGGAGAAATTGAGACGAGCTTTGATGTTCTTTTTGCTCAGCAGTGGTTTTCTCCTTGAACTCTGCCATGCAGGCCATTTTTGCCCAGTCTTTTCCTGATGGTGGAGGCATGAACGCTGACCTTAACTGAGGCAAGTGAGGCCTGCAGTTCTTTGGACGTTGTTGTGGGGTCTTTTGTGACCTCTTGGATGAGTCGTCGCTGCGCTCTTGGAGTAATTTTGGGCGGCCGGCCACTCCTGGGAAGGTTCACCACTGTTCCATGTCTTCGCCATTTGTGGATAATGGCTCTCACTGTGGTTCGCTGGATTCCCAAAGCTTTGGAAATGGCTTTATAACCCTTTCCAGACTGATAGATCTCAATTACTTTCTTTCTCAATTGTTCCTGAATTTCTTTGGGTCTCGGCATGATGTGTAGCTTTTAAGGATCTTCTGGTGGACCTTACTGTGTCAAGCAGCTCCTATTTAAGTGATGCCTTGATTGTGAACAGGTGTGGCAATAATCAGGCCTGGGTGTGGCTAGAGAAATTGAACTCAGGTGTGGACAACCACAGTTATAGTATGTTTTAACAAGGGGGGCAATCACTTTTTCACACAGGGCCATGATGGTTTGGATTTTTTTTCACCTTTAATAATAAACACCTTCATTTACAAATTGCATTTTGTGTTTACTTGTGTTGTCCTTGACTATTGTTTAAATTGGTTTGATGTTCCGAAACACTAAAGTGTGACAAACATGCAAAGGAACAGGAAATGAGGAAGGGTGCAAACACTTTTTCACACCACTGTAGATCACTTCACAAGTCAAGTGTTTAACAATGAAGCTTTACAGCATATGTCTGATATGATTGCATTACATGTTCTATGAATGATGTTAGTGTAAAGTGCTTATACAGATTACATTAACAGGAAATGTTTTCTCCCAGCAATGAATGTTAAAAGCGCACAAAACAAATTATTTAGTTTGATTTATCGTAATTGGAACATGATGGAACATAACTCTATTTCCCAGAATTCTTTGCTTTAACCAAGTATGTGGGGGTGGCAGTAGCTCAGTCCGTAGGGAGTTGGGTTGGGAACCGGAGGGTAGCTGGTTCAAGTCCTCATATGTACCAAAGTATGGTGGTGGACTGGTAGTGGGAGAGGTGCCAGTTCACCTGTGCTCTTCAGCAAGGCACCGAACCCCCAACTGCTCGGGGTGCCTTTCCATGGGCAGCCCCCCCCCACTCTGACACCTCTCCATTTAGTGCATGTATAGGTACTGAGCGTGTGTGTAATAACAACAGATTGTAAATTTCAATTTCCCCTTGTGGGACTAATAAAGGATATATTATGATTGATTATTATTATTATTTAAAATTGATGCCAAACAATTTGAGGTGGACATTTGTTTGAAAGCTTTTTTCTACACAATTTGATGGTCAACACTGGACTGGGTAAGCCTTCCCTCTGCGGTGATTTGATTTTGCCTTGCAGCTCGGTCTGGAAACCTGCAGACTTAATTCTCCTGCTTCAGTTCTCAATTTTGCGGAACCAATCACAAACTGGCTTATCTACTTGGCAAGCTATTGGTGGGTTTAACACAATGATGATAGAGAAGCGACCAAGCAGCTTCTTGTTTACATTGTTAGCATAGCGCCCACCGACCACCACCAAAGCGCAGCAACACGATGATGCGCTGTCGGCTCTACATCACCCTGATCGTTGCTCTGATTGTTTGAAGGACAATCCAATTGCGTACAGAGTAATTTCAATTATACCATTGGTCACGCCTCTTGTGTAGAGAAAATACAGAGCAGACTCCCCGACCTATGCTCAATCTTAAATCTATTGAGCTTGGCTTGATCTGGTGATAGCCAGACTAGGTCAACACTGGCCTTATTAAGTTTCAGAAACTCTTAGCTGGTCCAGAATGCTGTAGTGTTCTGACAGGAACCAGGAAAAGAGATCACATCTCTCTGTTTTAGCTTCTATGCATCGGCTTCCTGTAAAATCCAGAATAGAATTTAAAATCCTTCTTCTCACCTACAAAGCTCTTCATGGTCAGGCACCATCTTATCTGAGCTCATAGTACCTTACAACCCTACAAGAGCACTGCGCTCCCAGAATGCAGGGTTACTTGTGGTTCCTAGAGTCTCTAAAAGTAGAATGGGAGCCAGAGCGTTCAGCTATCAGGCTCCTCTCCTGTGGAACCTGGTAAAAGCAATTCTGCTCGGGGCGCCTTTCCATGGGCCCTTGTGGGATTAATAAAGTATAATAAAACATAAAGAAATAAAAAAATAAAAAGTAAAGTGGAGGCTGGGGGTGTGGCCTTGACCAACTGCCACTTTGCTCATTTGAAAGCCATGATGTCTCTCTCTAATGGGTGGGCCAAATTCTCTGGGTGGGCAAAGCAGAGAAGAGTTGACTTCCAGATCGGCCCATCTGAGCTTTCATTTTCAAAGGCCGAGCAGGATACCCAGGGCTCAGTTTATACCTATCACCATTTCTAGTCACTGGGGGACCGTAGGCAGGCTGGGAACTCATATTAATGTTAAAAACCTCATAAAGGGATATTTTCATGCCATGGTACCTTTTAATATAGTTTATTTATGTGCAGCAGCGCCTCTGCGCCCACAGCTTTAGGTGCAACACCAGTCATAGATTCATAAAAATAATTACAAAAAAAGATGAATGTACTGTATGTCAAAGTGCAATGGACTCTTTCAAGCTGTGATTGAAAGTCCTGCGAGTCTACACCGTTATGTGGACAGAGGTCTCGCATTCCGGGCCGTCTTTTTCATCAAAGATATTGCATGTTGATTTCACCACAGTCATTGTTTATCGACTGCGCTCCTGTCCCGTTCCTTCATTACCATCGCTAAGGTATTTACTGTAGCTGTTCATTTTCAAATGTTAAGTGGCCTGATGGTTATTAATAAACGGTAAAGTAAGGATTTAATTAACGGAGGTTTTTTTCAGACTGCAATGTTATTAATGTTACAGTATATGTTAGCAGCACACCGAACCCAGAGGGAGTCTTAGTGAGACAGGAAGACTGCTCTTTTTTCCCAGTCACACTACAATATTACTTATATTGAAGCGATTCATTTACAACAACTTATTACAATATAGTGACTGGCTTTTGTTTAATGTCTAGTGTCGACTTTTTAGTGAGATTCCTCTTAGCAAAATGCTCTGAGTGAATTTAAGCTGGGCTTTTATTGTAAAAGCTTTTGTGTATTTTTTTTCTCAACCCTTAATTATGGGGCTGTTTACTTTTACTCACTGATATCCAATATCCATTGCTGCCCAAACTGCTCCAAATTCCAAACCCCAAGTGCATTGGGTACCAAGGAAGCCAAGTGTGAAGTGGATGAACAGTTCTTGAGCTATTTGGAAGTACACACACACACACACACACACACACACACACACACACACACACACACACACACACACACACACACACACAGTCCTCAAACAGAATGTCTGCATTACGAGAAAATGCATGTGATATAGTCAAAAAATCAATTAACTGTGGCAGCACCCACTGCCTGCACATCCACTTCATGAGCTGTTCGTTTTTAAAAATGATTCACGGGGCATGGTATCCACCCTATAACAGTACATTAGGGAAGCTTCACACCAGACACTTCCACTAGACAGGAAATAGAGGAGGTATTTCCCAGGACTAGAGCTGAAATTTGACTGGAGCAATGTGTGGAATTATGTTAAATTGGCTTCTAGAAATCCCAACCACCAGTAAATGCACTATAATTTTGTGCATAGGACTTATTTGACCCATTCTAGGCTGTGCCTAATGAAAATTATCGGTGATGCTTCATGCACATTGTGTTCGCTGAAGACAAATGGGCACATTTCTTCAAATGTTTTGGGAGTGTCCCCGTTGCACGTTCTGGCAAAATGTTGCCTCAGAACTGACAACATATGTTTCTGGGACAGTTCCCGCGACAATACCAGTTCCGCTGCTGAATGACACCTCAGATTTCTAAATGTCAGAAAAGGATAGTCCTCGCTGGGCTTACAGCTGCAAAGAAAATGGTGGTGGTGCGCTGGAAGCCCCCACACACCTTTCTTCTTTATATGGAACTTTCAACAGCCTGCAATAATGGTGCTAGACAGGTGGATGTGGATTTGTGGCTTTTAGTGACCACAGTTGTCAGTCCTCTGGGTCCTGGGGAGGGTTGTTTTGCATATGGTTGTGTAACACTGCTGTGTGTAAGTGTGTTTATGTTGTTTGTTTAATAAGAAAACATTTGATCACAAAAAAATACTCAAGGTTGATTTGAACAGGGGCAGGTGAAATCATTTTACTCCATTTATTATTGCTTAAATCTTGTGTAAATCAAGATCCGATTGAGTCATATGTAGTGCAGGTGCTGACACAGTGATGCAAAAAGAACCTGCGGATTTCTTTAAGGCCACCACAACATTTGTTCAACAACACTGAAACACACTCAAAGCCGCTTCCAGGAATTACAAGCTAAAGAGTGAAATGCAACAGGCTGCTGTTCAGCTCAAAGGAAGGATGGCATGAGAAATGTTTTCATTGACTTGGGCTAGGAGAATACCGTTCTGATTGATCCTGACCTTTTCACACAGGAAACTGACAGAGACATTTAAATTTCAACAGCCACTGAGGGCTTAATACAGAATTCATAACAGTAATTGGTGATTATTAATGTAGGTAGATGTCAAATAGGGAAATGTCTGCTTCACTGCTAGATAGTGTTGGGCTTCTAAATTCTGCCCCTAGGTTCTTTTAAGGAAGAGGTTCTCAATTGCAGTTGGAGTAACGTTCTGGAGATAAAAATGCAGGCAAAGTATAGAGGGACAAGTCTCTTTCAGTAGATTACCTTGTCTTTCTCTCTCTCAGCTGTCCCCTTATACACACCTTTCAGACACTCCCAACAGAAAGCTGAGCAACTTTAATAGGAGACATCTGGTTTCGGTGGATACAACACAAGGTCAAGCAAGCCCATAATTTATCTGGTTTTGGTAGATACCACACAAGATCAGACAGCACATCATTTTATCACAAGAATAATAGACTACTCCATTTTCTGGTGTTATGTTTTCAACCGCAACCTTTATCTGAAGTTCTTTTCCACTGAAACATTTACTCACCCCTAACTGAACACAACACCCTCTAATGATGATTATAATTCACACAATATTAAGCAAAGCAATTATAAATTCCAACAATAGGTACTTACAACTCAGCTTTCATGTGTTAAAATTCCTCCTCTGACAATCTGAATGAACTGACACTGACTGACTGTTGGCACAGTGAGCACAAACTGTGCATACTGCTGCATGGTCTTGTTTTCTTTAGAATTTAGACAATCTAATCCAGCAACTTGTCAATCAAAGATCAAATGATGGACTTGTGTCTTAAATTGCTGTTGGGAAATTACAAGTAAAAAAAAGCTAAAGCGGGAGAATTGAAAAGTACGTGATGGCTTTCATGACATGATAAAAACGTAAGAGCTGCGGTACAAGATACCAACCAGACAGCATTTCACCAAAAAATGCGTGCCAGAGTTGTATAGCATAGTAAAGTTAAGGATGAATTCATAAATGCAGAGAGGGTGGCAATAGCAACCGATGCCTGGACATCATGTGCCACAGAGTCTTACAGTATGTGACAGTCACAGCGCACCACCACATCTCTGCAGACTGGGAATTAATGGTTCATTTATTACAGTCGTGAGTATTCAATGAATCACACATACAGGGAAAAATATAGGCACTTTACTGAAAGAAGCATGTGTTGACTCCCAGTCAACATTGCTGATAAAGAACAAACTCTTCTAGCTGATAATGCCAAAAGCACGATTGTCCCATCATCTTGCATGCTTTGCTCATACTTTAAATCTCGCATCACAGAAAGCTTTTAAAATATCCGAGATTTTATGATATCTGGCAACCTTTTTTTGAGATGTGAAAGGGAAATTAGAGCTGCATGAAACAATCTAATCAGGACAACCTTCTTGGATTTTACTCTGTGTGTACTGTACTTTTCTAAAATTTAGACTTACTCATTTATTAGTTCTTTTATTTATGTCTCAGTTCATTCAAGGCAGCCTATACTGTTGCTAAAGAAAGGTTGCCTTTCTCAAAATTCAATATGAAGAGTTATTGTTAAGTTGAAGAACATTGAAGCATTGAAGAACAGACCGTCACAAAGATGAAATTATAATTCTAACCCTGCTCTAAACCGTCGCTTCAAAACGTTGCTCCTCAAAAAGCAAAACAGTGCAGGACTGGAACAGCTTTTCAGAGAAGTCTTTGAGGTGAGAGCAGCAGACAGACCTTCAAGAGAGAGGGCCAGCGAGGAAGTACAGAGAGAGGCCTTTGCCACGGAATGACAACCCTCTACAATTGGTGGAAAGCACAGGTGGAGCTACAACTAAACCTGTTTGAGTTGTGATTCACTCGGATCTTTAACCCAAGTCTTTAAATTGACTCACAAATATAATAATAATATTGTATCCTTTATTAGTCCCACAAGAAATTACAATATTACACACATGCTTAGTACCTATACATGCACTAAATGGAGAGATGTCAGAGTGAGGGGACTGCCCATGGAAAGGGACCCCAAGGGTTTTGTTGCCTTGCTCAAAGGACTTTGGCAGTGCCCAGGATGGGGCCACCTCTCCAGCTACCAACCCATCACCATACTTTAGTCCATATGTGGACTTGAACCGTGACCCTCCAGCTCCTAACCGAACTCCATATGGACTGAGCTTGTGCCACCCCAAAGTTTCTGCCACCCAGTAAATCAGTAAGTGTCTAGCATCATTAACCTGGATCAGTTGACTGCTACTACAATTCAATCTAAAATAATATCAGCGTCTCACACACAAACCTCTTGCAACATTAGCTACTACTATTCCTAGCCATCTTAGCTGCAAAAAGCTTTACAACTTACAATTTCACAGGCAACAACAACTCAACAAGTCAACGCAAGCGACTGAGTGAGCAGAGAGACAGTCCGACCTGCAGACTCAGAGTCAAAAGCTTGCAGACCATGGGATTCACTCAAGAACTCGCAAGCCCTCGATGATTTGGGAGTTGTCGATGCTCGCGTGAGTCAGTCCCGCGAATCAGCCAGCTATGAGTGGATCTGATTCAGATGAGCGAGTGAAGTCTCTCCATGAGCTCATGGTAAAGAAAATCGACCACAAAGCCATTCTTTCACTTCTAACATAACATTCAACGTTCTGCACGTAGCCAAGCTAGGCCTACTGTAGGTTTGGTGTATAAATGTAGTATGTTAAAATGCAATTAGGTCGAGCAGACAGTCCGAAACATTGAACGTTGTTCACTGCCTGGTATGGAAACAGCACCGAAGTTCCTCATGAGACACTCTCGATGATGCAGGAGTAGAAAGCATGTCTGAAGTCATGGTGATATTAGTCTATATCCACGAGGTTTCACTTCCAGGATTGCCTCGGTGCTGCCGGAAATTTCGTCCGTTACCTTTTTCTTTCTTTGTGTTGGCATTTTAAACTCAGGTAGATTTCTGAGGACTATGGTTGATTGCTCCTCAGGTCTCTGCAGGGTAAATCCAGACAGCTAACTCGACTATCTGTCCAATCTGAGTTTTCTGTTGCATGACTAAAACAACTTTTGAACGTACACATCCAGAGGCTATTTTACAGAGGCACTGTTGCTCCGTCCAGAGCTTAGTGCCACACATGACGATTGTAATTGGCTTAAATAAAATACCAATACAGACAACCAGAGCACGTTTTTCTCCCATCCTAGAATGCTGTGTGGACTAGCCAGATCCCTCCTATGCAGCGCTGTGGAGGAAGGTCTGGCAATGCAAGACTATGGTGATATTGATACTTAACTTCCAGCATCACATCATCACTATTACAAATACAGCTTTTTAACATTTAAAAAAACAAAAACATTTCTAAATGTACAAGCTTCCTTTCCCGTTCCTGTCCCATCCCATCCTGAGTGCTTATCTCTAGCAGATTAGATTACTGTAATTGCCAATTGTGCAGGGCTTACCAAAAACAAGAGGTAGGCTTGGCAACAAGTGCTAACTGGGACAAGGAAAATAGACACTCCACTGGGTACCGGTACAATATAGAATTTATTTCAGTATTCAAGTATTACTGCTTGTTTACAAGGCCCTTGGTATGGCTGCTAAATATATTTATGTTTTATGTTTTCTATCTCATTTGTTTAATGAGTTTTACTGGAAAGAACATTGAGCTTTCCTGTGTATGAAATGTGCTATACAAATAAAATTGACTTGACTTTAATAATTATCACTTGTCGTTTAGCATCTTTCTGTTGACTTTGCCTCTAAAATCCACTTTGCCTTCAGTGTAATCACATTTAGACTTTGACGGACACCTGACATTTGTTTCCTGTCAAACTCCATTAGCTGTTGGAGGTATCTGGACATAGCATGACACCCATGCTGAGCCAAGGTTTCTCTTTTTCTTCCTTTATGATGAAGGCTAACAATTTTTATGATGGCTAAAATCATATGGGTTAAAAAAATGTTCATATCTTATGGAAATGTATAGCATAGAGAATTTTTTAAAACAAACACCTGCAGACTGATGAAGTCAAGTCTGCATTCAATACCCTACAATCAGCCAGCAGACAAAGACATACAACTATTGAGCTATTTATGTTTGCAGACAATATTTGTACCCAGAAACTGTAGTTAATTATTTACCTTCACATTCATCTCTACCACCAGATTGGCAGCCAGAGTGTATTCCTTTCTATTGTGGTGGATATGTATTGAGTGCAGTGTTTTTCAGTCATTTCCTTTAGTATGAATTATGCTTGTCCTTGCTTGTTGAACCATATTCAGCAAGCTCCTCCCATCATCCCTTTCAAGACCTCTTTAGTTATGAATTATCAATTGGTTGTATTTGTCATATGTAATCATATACGCTACAATTCCAGTGATGTTCCTTCAATTTCTGCATTGAAAAGTTATGAATACGGAAGTAATGAACATGTGCGATTGGGAGGAGCAGTTTTAGGCAGTGACCCCATACAGGATCCTAGAGGCCTGAGGGTAGAACTAGGGGATATGTATGTTGGTATTTTCTACAAAGTGGGATACTGTAAATGTTCAGTTTTAAGTCAAAGCCACATGTGAGATTATACAATAAAATGCAAATACAGGCTTTTCTTTCCAGTTTGAATATACAGCTGCAAATTAACTTCACTTTTTAATTTCATGTTTTGACCCTGGAGGGCAATTGGTTTTACAGCAAGACATAAAAACATAGATTATACAGTAAAGAAGGAGAGGGAAGGTGTCCTGAAAACCAGCAGAGGTGGAAAAGTACTAAATTATTGTACTCAGGTAAAAGTGCCAATACTTTGAAATATTACTCAAGTACAAGTAAAAATTTAAAAAAGTAAAAATTGTAAAGTAATAAGTAGTTCATTTAAAATGTACTTAGTAGTACTTAGTTACATTTAAAAAGAACTGTAAAATGGGGCGGGGGGGATTTGTCCCAATAGGACAAGGGTTCATAAATACAGAACTATTAGATTATAAGACAAATCTATACAATGTATTACCATCTGTACAAATGTATACACATGTAATACCAACATAAGACATATCAAACATGACATTTAAGACCCTTAGACAGGTATAACGTGCAATTTTAGTTCAGACCATCCCATGAAAAATTTTCAAACAATCAATTGAAAGTTACCATATATTGTTAGTTCTGAGTGCCATCCTTCTTTTCTTCACAAATATAAACAGTTATAATGCAAATAAAGGCTAAATTACATGTTTTGACTCCGTAAATGGGTTAGACCCTAATGTTCACAGCCCAGACTAGCAGCTAGCTTGTACACACTAAGTAGCCCATATGGGCTAAATGGATGTATGCAAATTAATTTAGCCAGTCTCCTACATATGTTGTCCTACGGCAGGCTTGGAAATTAATTTCCCCAAGGGGCAACATGACAAACAAGGACTGTTGTCGAGGGCCAGATCAAAAGGCTAAACTCAATTCTGCTCAATATTAATTTTATATTAGACGGCATGTTCTCAAATGTCTTTTTTTTTTTCTTCCTCTGAGCATATTTGCGCAGCAGAGTCCACCAAACACTCTTTAATAAACTCTCCTCCAGAAAATGGCTTGTTGGCCTTGTAGCATTTGCAGCTTAACTAGCAAAGCTTCAGATGTCTCGAGACAACTCTTGTTATGAATTGATACAATTAATAAAATTTAATTGAATTGAATGTTAGTGCCCGTCAGTCAAGTTGTATTTCTCTGCATCAAAAGTTACTAGGGCAATGGTACACATAAAAAGGACTGCTGCTCTGACCATTCTGCTATGTTGATTTGAATGTAAATGGCCTTTCTATCCATTTTATCTCTATGCCTATTAAATTATCACAAAGATGTGAAAGCTGTACGGTCTAATTTACAGTCCTGGGGCCTGTTGCACGAAACCAGGATAAGGGATTAAGCTGGGATATTCAAATTATCCTGGATGAATTTAGCTTTGACTCGGTTGCACGAAACCAGGTTGAATTAAACCCAGCCAAGTAACCATGGAGATTTATTCTTTGCGGCTAGCCTGGTCCAGAGCAGGCTAACAGCCAAGCTAAGATTAATCCTGGAGTCTCATGTGTTAAATCAACTGCCGCTCTGAACCAAAATAAACGTGTTTAAAAGTTATTCCATTGTCTTCTGCATGTGTTCTGCTTAATTTTTATTAACATGCATTATTTGTCACTATTGTTGTCATGAGTTTGATTTAAACCCTACTATTGTTTAGATGGTTAGAAATGCCGGCAGCCGGCCGCTGCCTGCTGGCAGACCTGTGCATCACGTCAGTGTCCACTCTCTCTGTAAAAGTAAAGATGAGCAGCGCGGCGTCCGTGGTCTGTGCAGCTTCAGGTTTATACAGGACGCGCTCCGGAGATTAAGTGGGACAATGGGGCTATATTCCCAGATATGATATTAATGGCAGACTGGTCAGAGACCAATACATTCATGTTTTTATTTTCTTGTTGATTGTCCCTCTCTAATAAAGTTTGTGTTACTCCGTAATATGTAGGCTGATATTTTTTTATTATAACTTACTTTGGTTTCATAACCTTCTCATAAGTCTTACATCCCTGGATCAATAACATGGCCTATATAGTGTAGTTTACATTCAGCACACAGGAACACCACAATGTGTATATAAATAATATATTTATTTTGATGCTGTTACTTGTCAGAAGAAAAAAAAAAAACACGAATATTGTTTTACACATATGCTCACAGTGTGTATTGAAGTCACTTACTTCTTTTTTTAGTTTTTGTCCCTTTCTGATTGTTCTGTATAAACATTAATTGTACAAAGATATTTAGAATTAGACATATAGCTTATAGAGATTTGTGCATATGGTTGTAAAACATGTTCTTGCGTTGTGAATAACGGTAACCCGGGGAACATTATTCCTTCTGCTCACTTTTAAGGCAAAGTAAGCTAAATAATACATTTTATTTATATTGTGCTTTACATGGTAGGCTACTCAAAGACACTTTACGGTAAAACCTGTTGTTGTGGTCCCGCTCCTGTTGTGTCCATTCTCCCTTTTCCCTGTGTGTGTGTGTGTGTGTGTGTGTGTGTGTGTGTGTGTGTGTGTTATTTCTCCACTAGAGGTCGCCATAGGGGTACCTGGTCCGGAGGCGTGGCCACCCACTTCATTCTGCCATCCTGCACAGCTGCAACCCATTTCCATTCATCATCCTCTCAGTATATCAACCCGGGCTGACCACCTCTTCAGCGCCAGTTTGTTAATCACCTCTACATGGTAACTAGGCCAGTCAACCTGCGTACTTTGCTTCCCAGCTTAACAGCTTGACTTACCGTGTTCTTCTTTGTTCGTCACAGTTCCATGTTCCAGTTTGCCGAGATCCATTGCAGCCGCCCCAGAACGCCGCCGTTGCAACCCTCATCTACACCTCCACCACCTCGTAGACGTGCCTCGTCTTTGTGTTTTTGTTGGATTAAACCTTTTCTTTATTCTTCCACTGCGCTCGTGTCTGTTTTCTGTGTCTGGGTCCACACCGAACCCGCAACAGTTGTGGGAGTGGAAGGAGGACCCAAACGCGGAGTGACAGAAAGTCCACAAGGATTTATTGAGAACAGTTCAAAATAATGTCCAAACAAAGAATCCAAGCCGGGCACAGTGGAAGACAGCGGCAAACCAGTGGAGAAAAAACAATGTCCAAACAAAGAATCCAAACCGGGCACAGGGGAAGACAGCGGCATACAGGCAGGGAAAGAACTCACGGGGAAACCCAGAACACGGGCAGGAATACGGAGGAATAAATGCCAACAAGACTGGGTGTAGCACAGATGAGCAGACAAACTGGAACGATCCGACAAGAGACAAGGGAAACACTGGGGTTAAATACAAGAGGTAACAAGGTAATGGGGAACAGGTGAGATATCAGGTGAATCACATTAGGGCAGGACTGCACAATCAGACAAACAAAGTAAAGCTAAACAAGACAAGACAAGACAGGAAGCGAGCAGAATGAGACAGGCAGAATGAGAAGGGGAACAAGGGAGAGAGTGAGAGAGAACGAGAGAGGAGGGAGCAAGAGAGGCTAGGGAGGCAGAGAGAAGAGAACACTGACAAGAAGGCGATCAAGGAAGCACGAAGGAAAAGCGGAGGAGAAGGAGGGTACGCGGAAAAGCACGAAAGGACCCGAGGGAACACGAAGGAGAACGAAGGAGACGGAGTGAGAGGGAAGCCAGGGAGGCAGAGCAAAAACTACAGACAAGAATAGGAGTGAGGGGACAAAGGTAAAGCGGCAAGGGAGACTATAGAATGAAAGAGGCGAGAAGACAACAAAATAGGAAGATAAGGAATGACAAGGCGAAACGAGACGCAGGAGGGGACAAGACGAAGAGAGGGAGGAACATGATGAGAGGAAACAAGACAAAGAAAGGCTAGGAACGAGGGGCGAGGAAATAAAGGAGACGACCAGACGAGGGAGGCGAGGTGACAAAACCAGAGGGGAAAGAGGAGGCCGGATGAAAAGAGGAGACAGAAGAAGCAGGAAACAGAACGAGAGGGGGAAGTCGATGAACGAGGAGGTCAGACGAAAGGGGAGACAGGGCGGAGATGAGAAAAAAAAAAAACGAAAGGGGAGACAGGGCGGAGAATAGAGGATGCAGGAAGGAAAGTAGCGAGACGAGAAGGGAGAGGCGGCGAAAGAGAGGAGATGGGGCAAAGAACCAGGCGGAGAAAGGGCGCTGATAGGGGGCACAGAGAAGTCCAGAAAAAAGGGACTGGGGACTAGCAGCGAACCAGGGACCAGAGGAGAGAGCGAGCGGGACACGGAGAGCAAAAGGGACAGAGAGCAAGACAGACAGGAGGAGAGAGTAAGGGACAGAGCGTTGGACACAGAGACCCACAGAGAGAACGACAACAAGCAGAGAGAGGGATCTACACACAAACAGGCGAGAGGAAGAAACAACACGGCGCAAAGACGGACCTAGAAAGAAAAAGAAAAATACGCACACATCCATACAGAAGGAGGGGAGAGACCGAGAAATACAGACAATGAACCGAAAGGGAGAAGTACTCAAAAACAAACATAGGAAGAGAAAGAAACAGGGACACTGGGAATCAGACAGATGGATACGGAGACAGAAAGACAAAGAGAGAACCGGGAGGCAGAGGCGGAGAGGCAAGCTAAGAGATAAGGCGAAGGAGGGATTAGGGATAGGGGCACAGAGGAAATAGGATACACGGACTAGGATACACGGACCAGGTACGAAGAAAGACCCAGGGACAGGGCACGAGGGAGACAGGCAGCAATTTCAATTCAATTTCAATTCAATTTTATTTATAGTAACAATTCATAACAAGAGTTATCTCGAGACACTTTACAGCTAGAGTAGGTCTAGACCAGATAGAGTAGGTCTAGACTACACTCCAGAATTTACAAGGACCCAACAGTTCTAGTAGTTTCCTCCAGAGCAAGCAACAGTGCGACAGTGGCGAGGAAAAACTTCCTTTTAGGCAGAAACCTCGGACAGACCCAGGCTCTTGGTAGGCGGTGTCTGACGACCGGTTGGGGTTAGAATGAAGAGTGGCAATAACAAAAATAGAAGAAAAAAATAGTAGTTTGTAGTAGTACTTTGTAGTAGTTCATGGCATAGCAGGGCACTGTGCGGCATTACAAGGCACAGCAGGACGTAGCAGGGCACAGCAGAGCGTGGCAGGATGAACACAGCATCGCAGGACGTGTAGCGGGACCATGGCGACAGCTGCTACCCTGATTTTGGAGCCTCCCTGATCCAAGGGAACATGCTGGGGAAAAAAGAACATAAGGACTCCGGGGAATGACTCCCCAGAGCTAGGTTAGTAACAAGCATTTCAGGGACATGGATGAACACAAATGGAAAGATAGAAAGATAGAGGAGAGAGGAGCTCAATGTGTCAAAGGAAGTCCCCAGCTGTCTAAAACTATTACAGCATAACTAGGAGAGACAAGGTAAAGAGAGGAGCCTGGTCGGGCTAGAGCTCTCCCCAACCGGATCGGTCTGTATGCCAAGTCTCCCTCTAGTTTTATTATATTCTTGATTATATGATAGATAGATCTGACAACTTTGACGAGAAGCAGGTGGGCCGGGTTAGGCGGACGATGCGACTCATCATTCCCTAACAATATTCAATTCTATGCAAGCAAGGAACTGGAGGAGAGGACACACAGGAGGGACCAGGAACCGGGAACAGAGAGCTGGAGAGAGACAGAGATCCAAACAGACAGAGAGGGAGGAAAAGACCAACACAAAAAGTGGGACAGACACAAGGGATACAGAGACGCACGATAGAGACCTACCCGATAGAGAGAGGCATACTCACAAACAAACAGAGAGAGAGAGGACAGAGAGAGCGAGCTAGATCAACACAGGGACCAAGAGAGAGAAAAAGACACAGAGGACAAGACTAAACAAGACAAGACAAGACAGGAAGCGAGACTACCAAAATAAAACAGGAAGTAGGACAATCAGACACAGGGGAACACAAGACTAGGGAAAGAAACCAAGACAAAACACAAGGAGGCAAAAAGAAAGGGAAAAATACACCCAACCAAAACCCCAAACCATAACAAAAACCAGCACATTTATCACATAAAAACCCAGCTATCTACACCTGGCTTGACATAGCTTCACCTGTTCATCCTGGCTCGGCAAACGTGCAACCGATTAAGCCGCGATGAGCGGATCACACTAAGTCAAGAGGCGCTTTTTCCACTTATCCTGGATATCTTTATTCTACTTTCGTGCAACAGGCCCCTGGTCAGGCCTTTACAAAAACAACACATCATCAAAAACAACAAAACAGTCTATAAAATTCTCAGAAAACACGAATCAAAGCAAATAAAAAAATCCCATAAGTGTACATCTTTTACTAACCAGGTTGTTGATTTGTGTGATTTTACAATTCTGGTTAACTACTCCTCTTGACATGGCCCAGCCATTATTTCTCTGTGTAATGAGTTTAGACCCCCTGCCTTAGGGGGGTGGGGGCTGTTGGATATGATGGTTACCCTTACCTTAACTATACTTGATGCTGAGGTTCCTGTGCCAACAGATTAAAGAAAAAGTTAAAACAGACTTATCAACTGATTGTGTAGCCTACAATGACAGGTTTTCAAAAATTCACAATAGACAATTAATTTCATTTTGTATTTCAACTAGTATAGTGTTTTAGGAATAAGCGCCATTTCATCAATGAAGTAAACCCAATTGGGTCAATGTTCGCGCTGACGGTAAGAACTAATGAAAGTGTTACAACCAGCTAAGCAAACCAGGCTCTCTAAACAACAGAGGCATACCATTGTTAAAGGCTAACTTAGCCAGTAACATTTATCTCCCTGTCTCCTTTTCCCACAGTCAACAACGACCAGCTCACTCTTAAGCTGTTAAAGTGTAACTTTCCTTTCAACCTGGGCCCCATTTCCCCCTGCATTTGTGTCTAATAGACTGATGTGACCAAAAATCTTTGAATTTGGTCCAGTAGTGAGATCACAGTGTTGAGCCGGCGTGAACCGAGGTGCAATGTAACCTAATGGGGCAATTGTGCAGTCTTAATTTTTTTTTTTGCTACTGACATGCTCAGATAGTTACTAAAAGTGTCCGACAACATTATCGATCTCACAAAGTGACCTGTTATCTGAAGACTGCGGTGTGGAAAGCAAGTCGAGCGAAAGGCATTCTGGGAGTCTATTGTTTCGGAGTAGGCTACAGAAAGTATGGCCATGTTAGAGAGAGAGAGAGAGAGACTTGGTGTTTAGTGCGGTCAGTAGGCTATAATACATCCATGGTTTTGTGTTATCTAAAACATTTTCAAGAAAAACAATGGTTCGTATTTGCGCATGTCTCACAGCCCTGTTGATTAGAGGGGGAAATCCTTCTGACGTGGTGACACAGCGTTATGTCCGAGGTATATCACTAGACACATCCAGATCACAGATATCTGGCCTTTCTCTCTCTCTCTCTCTCTCTCTCTCTCTCTCTCTCTCTGTAGCCTATACTCTTGGTCAGATGATTACAGGTGCTGCTCAAACTATAACAACCTCATCCACATTGTCAAAATCATTTAAATAATGAGCCATGGGTATGACAATCTGGTTCCTATCATTCCTGTAGAATACTCCAAAACAGACATCCTGAACGCTTTTTTCTCGACTCGCCTTCCACTCTCCACACCTCTGTCTTCGGACAAGAACACACTTCATGAGATTGATAATGTTGTCAGACACTTTTATTAACAATCTCAGCCTGTCAATAGAGCCCACACAATTGCCCCATTACGTTACATTGCAGCTCGGTTTGCACCACTGCGATCTTGCTCACTACTGGATTTTTGATTACATCAGTCTATTAGACACAACTGCATGGGGAAATGGTTTCCAGGTTGAAAAAAAAACAGCAGTTACCCTTTAAACCTCTGGGGTCTGAGCCATTTTTTTGCATCTTTGGTTCAGCTAGTCTCTTTGTGCAATAATGCTTTTATAACATTAACGCTGTTATGCACAATCAAGTTAAATACATAATTTCTTTCAGGAGAACCTGGACTATCAGGTTATGCATGCTGCAGGGATGTCACATGTATGAATGTGTAAATTGTTACAGCATATGACTATAGAGGAAAAAGGAAAGACTAAACTGAAACAAAATCTCACAGAGAATAATGACCAAACCTTTTGGGTTTTGAAAATTTGTTCTCCCAAAAATAAACTCTGTATCTAACAAAAATATAAAACCATTTAATTTTTTTCCCCAGAAAAGTCCAAACGCTTTTATCCAAAAGGGTTACTTGTGTCACCTCTAACGCATTATCTGTCTGCTCTTTGACATCAGTAGGCCAAACCACACTCAGTTCAAAATCCAAGCTTCATTCTGGAATCTCTTTTCTTTCTCTCCTCTGCTTCCCTATAGAAAAAACACACACACACACACACACACACACACACACACACACACACACACACACAAAAATAAGACTATAAATAATAAATAAGATTTTAGTAAAAGAAAAAGTCTTTTCTGTCAAAAGTCTTTCGCCCAGTGTTTCTTCAGTGTCTGTAACTGCCCCCCAGCCGGAAACAATCTCCTCCACTCCATGCAAATCTGGCTTATCAAGCACCACGCACACACACAGACACACACGCAGGAGCGCAGGAACCGTGAAGGCACATAGGAATTTAAAAGATTGGACAAATATAATGGTGCAAGGCCATTCACTATTTTGTACGTTAAAAGCAAGACCTTAAAATCTGCTCTAACTTGAACAAGGAGCCAGTGCAGGAAAGCACTGGTATGTATTTAGATGATCCAGTCAGAATGCGTGCTGCAACATGCTGGATCATCTGCAGACCTCGCAGACTTTTCTTAGGCAGCCCTGCAAATCAAATGAAAGTGACCGATCAAAAACTACCCCAAGATTCTTTACTCTATTCTTGCAATGAATGACCATATCACCAATGGACAGAGTAAACGTGTCACAAAAATGATCTAATCTAGCTAGTCCAATAGCTATCATCTCAGTTTTTTCTGAGTTGAGTAGCAGGAAGTTTGCTGATAACCAGCTTCTCACAGCAGCCAAGCAAGTCGATAACTTAACCGAATCAGATGTGTTTCCTGCAATAACTGGCATATATATTTGTAAATCATCAGCATAGCAATGAAATGCAATCCCCAAAGAACGAATGATCTGACCCAATGTCACTAAGTATAATGAAAATAAATAGTTCATTATCCTTCGTTGATTCATTTTTTCAAGCTCTGACCCAATCAAGCAACTGGCTGATTGTATTTACTGGTCTGATACTGTTTAACCCTGTTGTAAGTGAGTGAAAAAGGCAGAAGCAGATGAAGAGTGGGGGCGGAGGGGGAAACTCAAAGGGAGCAGATAGCATAAAAAAATGATGTGATGGTGGTATGTGTGTTTGGGTCCTTTGGGTGTGTGTTTGTAGAGCCATGGCCATGGGTCCTACCACACTCCAACAGCTTTGTCCCAGACTAGTATGTCTCCTGTAAGTGTTATCAAGCGCGATGTACAGTACTGTATATTCCCATCCAATTGATTGAATTCGGTATTTATTAACGCGAACAATAATAATGGTAACTCCAGTGAAATGATTTGAAACTTGTTAATGAGGAATAGATTAGGACTGTATTTAAAGCTGATTCTGGTTACCAACTTGGCCCCAGGTGTGTCTGTTAAAACACGACGGAGACAACTTCTTTCTGTCGGCACAAACATGAGCATGAGTAGCTCTGCTATGGCTGTGTTTGTGTGTGGTTCTGCAAAGAAATAAATAACATTGTAAAGGCTACCATAGGAATTCTATATATACATGCTAGTAAATAACAACAATAAACCCACTATTAATTACATTATCTTAATGCAGTGTAACTGTAGCATGTAAATAATGCACCTAAAATACAATCGTGAGCAAGGGCGTTCAACAATCGCCACTCCTCACAATCACTCCTGATAGACAACCTTTTGTACAAAACTGAAGTAACGAGCCACTTTTGTAATTAAAAGTTGCCACAAAAATAAATAGTAAAGTCAAAATATTTGAAAAATCGTAAAAAAAGGATTTGTACTTTGTTACTTCCCATCTATGATAAGGAAGCAATATGCTATTATCCATCATATACTGTAAATATTGTTATCATGGAGTTGTTTACTCTCCGCGGCATTGACTGCACCAGTGGTTATGACTACTGTATAAGGGTTTGTTGGTTAGCGCACACACACACACACACACACACACACACACACACACACACACACACACACACCCTCCCCCGACTCGAGATGTCACCAAAGCGCTGACACTCATTATCAGTCAACATTCGGAAGTTAATTGTCACAGCTCTGCAGGCCTCTATTTAATGAGAGGAGGCTCTGTGGGCCCACCTGGAGAGCCAGGTCAGCTAACCAGGTGAAGGCAAAGCCTGTTAAACACTGATGGAGGAGGTAGGGTGGAGGTTTGTGCATTTTTTACAGAAACACTGTAAAACATTGCATCAGAACACAGCTGTGAATGTGTATTGCATGTGTATGTGTGTGGGAAGGAAATCCAGGGGAGCTGCATGAAGGGCAACTATCATCTGGTTTGATTAGCCATGTATGTCCAAGTTTAAAGAAAAACTACAGATTTCTAACTGGAGCATCCTTTCTATTATTTAGGGTTATGTGTTATTCACCAAGTTAATTGCTGAGATCTGAGGACACAAGCTGTTTGACAAAGCTGTGAACAAATTCTTTATTTAGAGGTGAAACTGAAAGTGTGTGCGCGTGGGTGTGGGTGTTTCTTATGTAGAGCATATAGCCTTCACTTTCCAGTAGGAATTGGAAAACTGCACAAGAATGGTCCATTATGGACATTTTAGACAAATCTATCTTTACTGATATCCTGTTTATCAATATTTCCTCAAATAATTCTCTTAGGAGCAGATTGCCGATTCTCCACACATATTTCATGCATAACAAACAGTTTATTTAAGAGGATAATGCATTCTGCAGTTGACAGGGAACAAGTAGCTCTGATTATGAGAACAGCTTACAATCAGCTACCATGAATAGAAAGTGATTGAAAAATGAGGAGGAAACACAAAACAGCCATGGATTAGGCTGCAGATCTGCAAGAACTCATACTCCCTTTATGTCAAACTACATCCTGTTTAAGCATGAGCAAGGTCAAGCAATACTTGAGTAAAAGTACAAGTATCTTACTAGAAGATGGCTTTGGTAGAAGTTACCCCTTTTAAAATATTACTTGTAAGTAAAAGTCTTAAAGTCTGATATTTACTGTACTGAAGTATTAAAAGTAATGTTCTGATATTAAATGTAATTAAGTATTAGTAGTCAAATTTAAAAAAACTTTGATTATGAACTTTATGGCCAAAGGTATGTAATGTTATCCTCATCATCTGTTACCATGGCAGCAGAGCCTGCAGCAGGTGCTTCCATGACACTATCAGTCATTAGGCTTCCTCCCAACACATTCTTACTCCCATCTCATAAAATACGGACGCTTGGTCAGGTGCCTTTGTCATAGTTATTTACGCTAAAAGTATCCTTTAGCGTCATAACCCATGCTTGGTCATCTCCTTTAGCGTCAATTTACACATGCTTGGTCATCTCCTTTGGCGTCATATAACACATGCTTGGTCATCTCCTTTAGCGTAATATAACGCATGCTTGGTCATCTCCTTTAGCGTCATATAACGCATGCATGGTCATCTCCTTTAGTGCCATATAACACATGCTTGGTCATCTCCTTTAGCGGCATATAACGCATGCTTGGTCATCTCCTTAAGCACCATATAACACATGCTTGGTCGTCTTCTTTAGCGCCATATAACACATGCTTGGTCGTCTCCTTTAACGCCATATAACACACGCCTGGTCGTCTCCTTCAGGGTCATATAAGACATGCTTGGTCATCTCCTTTAGCGTCATATAACACATGCTTGGTCGTCCCCCTTACCGTCACATAACGCGCTTGGACTATTTGCGTCCCTTGTGACGCTGTTAGGTTAAGGAAAAGCTTGTGGGTGGGCTTACGGTTCCGTGACACGCGGGAATAACGGGCCAGTTAAGGTCACACGCAGAACACGAACCCAATCCTGGGTGACAGTCCTGTGTCACTACCCTTGACCAACCTCCCTACATGGAATTCCCCCCTTACATACTACTTGCTAAACCCTGTATAGATACTGCTCTCCCCAGTAGTTCTACACATGCACTGAAGGGTGCCTTTTTCGTCGCATCAGACACGGACAGCCACTGTCCAATGTCCGTAGTTTACGCGTTTGGAGTGAGAACGGGTTGTTCCTCTTCTTCTTTTTGCCGCTGGGCAACAAACAGGCATCAGGTCACCAACTTGAATGGAAGGTGCATTATCTTGGCAATTTAGGAGCAATGATTCGCCAAACCTGTTTTTTCCAGTATAACAAATGTCTTCTGATTTTATTTTGTAGTAACAAGTAACTAAGATGCTTAGGGCACATGTAGTGGAGTAAAAGTCTACATTTATTTCAAAAATGTAGGGGAGTAAAAATAAGTTTCCAGAAATATAAATAACAAAGTAAACTATAGATACGTGGAAATTATACTTAAGTACAGTAACAAAGTATTTGTACTTTGTTATTTTTTATGAAGTGATTTGATTTCTGCATTTTTTAAATGTATTCACAGCCAGCTTGTGCTTTTGAAATGATAGATTACAGCTGTAACACCATTGAACATATAACCAAATACCATTAACCAGCAAGTTACACCAACTGATAATTTTGGCCACCACAAGACAGCGGAAATAAGTTGGTAGCACAACATTGATATAGCCTTTATAGTTGATATAGCGACCTTGTTCTCTACTCCGAGCTCCTCACGCATGACTGAGCATCTCACCCTATCTCTAAGGGAGATGCCAGCCACCCTACTAATGAATTTATGGATGGATTTCATCAATGCCCGGGGTTTTGCCACTGTGGAGTTGTTTGACTACCTCAGCGACTTCCACCAAAGAAATTGACGACAATCCCCCATCATCCGCCAGCTCTGCCTTTACCATAGAGGGCATATTAGCTGGATTTAGAAGTTCCTCAAAGTGCTCCTTCCACCACCCTATTACTTCCTCAGTTGAGGTCAACAGGGGCCCATCCTTACTGTACACAGCTTGGATGGTTACCCGCTTCCCCCTCCTGAGGTGGCAAACAGTTTTCCAGAAGCACCTTGGTGCCAACCGAAAGTCCTTCTCCATGTCTTCTCCGAACTTCTCCCACACCCGCTGCTTTGCCTCTTTCACGGCAGAGGCTGCAGCCCTTTGGGCCCTTTGGTACCCTGCAACTGCCTCTGGATCCCTTCAGGATAGCATATCCCGGAAAGATTCCTTCTTCAGTCGGACAGCTTCCCTGACCACCGGTGTCCACCATGAGGTGAGCCCCTTGAGGCCCCTAAGACCACAGTTCTCCACTGCAGCTTCAGCAATGGAAACTTTGAACATTGTCCACTTGGGTTCAATGCCGTTCCTCCCAATCACGCCTCTCCATGTGTCTCCATCATTACCCACATGCGTGTTGAAGTCCCCCAGCAGAACCATGGAGTCCCCCACTGGAGCCCCATGCAGGACTCCATTCAAGGCTGAATACTCCGAGCCTTTGTTTGGTGCACATGCACACACAACAGTCAGAGTTTTACCCCAACCCACAACCCACAGGCGTAGGGAGACGAGCCTCTCGTCCACAGGGGTGAACGCCAACGTAACGCCGCTCAGACGGGGGCTTCTGAAAGATTAAGGGTCTGGCACTCAGTATTGAAATAGTAATGGCCAAACTCGAGGGGCGGCATCAAACATGCATTTAAAAATCTAACTGCACGTAATTGGATAACACTACGACCATACGCTTAGCTACCAGAGGAGCTAACTGGTAGATTAAATTGTCGTCATCTGTTTTGCTCGCCTCTGGCCCGCATGTATCAGATACACCGATGTGATTGGTGCAGCTCAGCTACACGGGCATAGTTATTAAGTATCATTACTGAATGCCAGAGTGACTTGCTGAGCAAATTCAAATTGTGCTCTTGCGAGAACACTGTATTTTCAGGGTACAGCTCCAGTGTTGTCACCCAGAAACTCAGCTGTACAATATAACAGACATTTTCCTTGGGATGGATTTTCTCCTCAAGGTGAAGGAAATGTAAAAGCTCAACCTTATGCACTTTGTTTCTCACTAAGTGTTTTTCTTAAAATGTAGGACTTATCAAGATGTGGTTATCTTTGCAGTGCACTTCTCAACAGAAGGTCACATTGGCCATGAAATGAAGTACCTGGTAATTACATCTGCACTCACCCAAGGCAAGCGCATGGATCACAGGAAACGTCGATGCATGTGATTGAGCTCTAGGGGCTAAAATGAGCTGATTGATGGACAGCAAGGACTGCAACTATAAACCCCAACAAAATGCAGCAGCATGAAACTTACTATAGTGCATAGCTGGGGATGGATTTAGTTGATGAGTCTGTGGAACAATGCCCTACCCCTGCAAGACATTTAGTGTAAAGGAAAATAGGATCAAGAGTGTTTCAGTTGGGTTTCTGTATTGACCTTAACAATCCGTATATAATCAGTATATAAATACTTTTGGACCATGCCTTAGACTAACCAGCTACCATGTGACTCATAAACATACAACATATCATTTTGAGTGAAAAAACAAAATCCCCAAAAAAGTCAAAGGTACAAAACTGTGTACATATTTTCATTATTGAACAAAGGAACTACTCATCCCATAAACCACCGCACACCACTGAATAAAAGAAGCTAACATTTGTTTAGCTAACAGCTAATTTGGTTAACCGCTAGCAGAGACAGCATGTAATAACTTTAAAAGACCCTCAAAATAAAACCTGAAAATAACCGTTAGAATACATAACTGTTTCATCAGCTAAAGCCTGCTTTTCCCAGTGTTTAGCTTGAGTTATCATTATTTTAGACTGAATCAAGCTGTCCGCTAGCAGTTAGCCAAATTAGCTGCTAGCTAAACTAACGTTAGCTTCCCAGCGGCAGAAGCGTGGGAACAGATGGCGAGTCGTGCATTGTTGTAAATCCTCGTAAAACACCGGGTACCGACAGTTCCCCCTCCTCACCAGCATGAGTTCAACCAATCAGAGGCATCACTGTGGGATTGTGAGATTGTTCAGGATTGTGGGTAATGAAGTACTTATCCAAGACATTGTGAATAAAAGACATTTATCTCAAAACAAGGTTGGTGCCCAATTAACTTTGGCATCTATATGAGCATATACAATCGTTTAGTCATGTTGTAGTTGGTTTTAAGCCTACCATTGACGGTTATGATTTAATGGCTTACTCCAAATGTCAATGGAGAAATTGCATTTTATTTTTACTTCGGAACACGCTGTGGGCGGGACTGTTGAGCTCTATAGAGACAAGAGAGCATTTAAGTCCTGACCCTACCGGAGGGGAAAAGAACTCTCCGTACTCCATTTACTTGTATTGCCTGAAGGTTCCTCTTTGTCAAATTTGTCTGCTAGCAAATAGGAAAATGTCTAAAGGCTGCTGTATGTTGATATGAACTACCACCAATGTAAAGAAACCCAAGTTTTTATATGATGCCAACCCAAAAAACTAGGCTTTTAGGAAGACAAGAGTGAATAAAGACATGAGTAATCAGCAGAGAGAATGTGGAGATCACACTAACCTATGTCTGATATGTCCGGCGTTACGTGTGTCAGCTTAATTTACAGACATAAAGTTAGCCTTAAACTAACATTTGGATATTTGACTTGGTAACAAAATGCTTGCTGCAAACATAACATCAGACATAACATTAACATCAGCTTAATGTCAGGTCTTCCCATTCTCCCTGCTGATTCCTCACGTCTGTTTTTAGACCTAGACTTTATTGTCATTCAACTGCATATTCACAATATACAGTTGAGTGAGATTTTGTTGCAAGGCTCCGATAAAAGAAAAACAGAAGACAAGTAAAAAAGAAACAGTATAAATATAAGTATAATGTGCAATATAAAGTGTGTGCAATATAAGATTATTAATTACTATAAGATGATTATGACTAATGCAATATCTGTAGCAGCAGGATGTATTGCAGTGAAATGAAGAATATAAATTTAAAGTTAGGGTTCATGTAAAGTGACTAGTGTGTGTGTGGGAGGCGGGATTATTGGGAGTTCAGCAGTTTTATGACGTGGGTGATGAAGCTGTTATGGAACCTGGTTGCTCTGCATTTGAAGCTGCTGAACCTCTTGCCAGAGGCAGCAGGGAGAATAGTCCATGGTTGGGGTGGAAGGGGTCCTCTGTGATTGATTGAGCCCTATTCATGGTTGGGCTAGGGGGGGTCCTCTGTGATTGATTGAGCCCTGGTCATGCAGCGTCTGCGAGCTGTGTCACGAATGGAAGGAAGCGCTGTCCTAATAATTTTCTCTGCTGTCCTTACCACTCTCTTTACACGGTTCCAGTCTGCAGGCAGTGCAGGCCCCAAACCAGACAGAGATGCAGCTGGTCAATATGCTCTCTATTGTCCCTCTGTAGAAAGTGGTAAGGATGGGAGGGGGGAGGTTTGCTCTTCTCATCCGATGCAGAAAGTGCAGACGCTGCTGTGTTCTCTTCACCAGATTGTTCATGATCTGCACCCCCAGGAATTGGATGCTGCTGACTTGCTGCAGACTTGGTTGGAGATGATGTGGTCCTTCACCAGCCTCTCGAAGCACTTCATGATGATGGAAGTAATTGCGACGGGGCGGTAATTGTTGAGTGATGAAATTGTAGGTGTGTTGGTCACTGGTATGATGGTGGCAGTCTTTGAAAAGGATGGAACGACAGCATGGGTCAGCGAGGTGTTAAATATATCCATGAGGACATCAGCCAGCTGGTCAGCACAGTCTTTGAGCACCTGTCCCTGTATGTTATTGGGGCCTGCTGGTTTTGTGCGTTCAGTCTTCTTAACATCAGCTGTCTCAAGTCTGAAGGCCTGTTCATCTAGGTGAGGTGTGGATTTCCTCACAGGATTGTTGTTGAGTGCTTCAAACTCTGGCTGATCTGAGCGCCTCTCTGTCCCCACCCTTCAACGCTGCATTTCATACCTTCAGTATTGACCATTCCGGGTTTCTGATTCACCTGTGTGGTGACGTTCTTGGTAGCAGAGACATACTCCTGCATTTCTGGATGTATGCAGACACAGATTCTGCATACTCCACATTAGTTTGTTGGTTTTCAATTGCAGCCTTCTTGAGTCCCAGTCCGTGCACTCAAGACAGTCCTGTAATACTGACACAGATCCTGCAGACCAGACCCTCACCTGTTTCACAGTGGGTTTTTCTCTGATGACCAGGGGCCTGTATGCAGGAATTAGCATTACAGAGAGATGGTCTGATGAGCCAAGGTGGGGGGGATTCTTTCATGTTTGTGTAGGCTCTGTCTAGTATGTTTGAGCCTCTGGTTGCAAACTTCACATACTGATGGAAATGGGGGAGAACTGTCTTGGAGGGGTTTAGCCATGTCTCAGTCAGAAATATGGCACATAGCAGTCTCTCATCTCACGATTTGTGGTTAAATCCAGCTTCAAGTAATCCACATTGTTCTCCAGGGAGCGGACGTTAGCAAGCAAGATGGATGGAAGTGGCGTTCTGCATGGGTTAGCCTTAATTTTTGCTGTTAGCCCTTCAGGTCGGCAGCTTATAAAAACTTAAGTTATGGGTTATTTACCCTGTTGGTAGTAAATAACACCACACAGAATCGTTTAGGCATGAAGGCACTTTCCGGAGACTTGTTGGTGGGCGTGGCTTTCAGAATATGACACCATACACTCTGTCTCTATGTGGAGTGTTGTCAAGTGTGTTTGCCCCGTTAGTTCATCTTCCTACACAAGTTAAAGGTCACATGGCATGAAAATGTCACTTTATGAGGGATTTTAACATTAATATGTGTTCCCCCAACCTGCCTATGGTCCCCCAGTAGCTAGAAATGGTGATAGGTGTAAACCGAGCCCTGGGTATCCTGCTCTGCCTTTGAGAAAATGAAAGCTCAGATGGGCCGATCTGGAATTTTGCCCCTTATGATGCCATAAGGGGCCCACCCATGAGAGAGAGACATCATGGTTTTTCAAACAAGCAAAGTGGCAGTTGGTCAAGGCCACACCCCCAGCCTCCACCAGACATCATACAAAGCTTAAATAAACAGCTTGTTTGCTGTGTGGGTTCATGGTGTGGCAGACGCCTTGTTTAGACATGCTGCTGTTCTTTACTTCTTCTCCAGTGAGAGGAAGAGGAGGATGGCTGTCAAAAAACTGGACTAATGGACTCAGGGACGGCTATGACTTCCTGTTTTATTCTGACAGCCGTTGTTTGTTTACATTCCTGGTCCCTTGTCTTTCTGTCTTTGTCTGTCTCTGTGATTACCCTTCCGCCCCTTATTCATATCACCTGTGTATCATCCTCATCATCATCATCACCTGTGTCTCTCGTATATAGTGTCACCAGATTCACTATCCTGTGCCAAATTTTTGACTAATCTCATGTGACTCACTTTCCAGCGTTGTTTCCAGGTAATTTGTTCCCAGTGTTTCCGTGACCATTTGCTTCCATCCTGACAACGTTTTTTGCATGCTTTTGTACTGTTGCCTGATTGTTCTACGAACAATAAACTGAACTTACCTGTCTATTGTAAGTCCTGAGTCATGCATTTGAGTCCGCCTGTTGTACCTTGACCGTGCCTAGGGAGGAGCAGCACACGGCTGTACTGCTGTCAAGACATTCAATACAGTTATATCAAACTTCATATACAGATATTGTTCACTGGACAGACGTAGAATCAATTAATTTGTGTGCAACGCTCAAAAAGTTTAGGAGCCATACAGCAGTGCCATGGCGTTATCAACATCATGACGTTTTGGTGGGTGGGTCTTACTGTATCTCTCCCTCAGGAAAGCTGAGTCAGCCATCTTAAATTTGCCTTGATGCGGGGAAGTTTTGGCCATCCCGTGTGGACATGGAACACAGTTTAATTTGTTTTTATTTGTTTGCAATGCGCACTTTCATCCCCCCCGCTTCAAACCACCACCACCTCAGTTTTATTATAGCCTTTGTTTTCTTAAGCGCTGTCTTATCATCCACCCTGATCTGGTAAGTAACACTAACATTTTTTTGTCTGTTTTTATTTATTTTTTATTGAATTTAGATAGATGAATAGTCTTAAATTTGGAACTGGGAATACATTTGTACAATGTGCACAGGGAATATTTGTTGTAAATATTTTACAAATTAAAGTAATTGTAAATTTAGAAGTTGTTGAATGTGACATACATTACGTTATTTCATCTTACAACGGTGTAACGTTATCAGAGGGTTTTCTGGATGAACTACATTTCCCAAAATGCATGTTTGCCTTGGAGGAAGGTCCATGCTTCCCAGTTTCTGCCGGTTGTTGTTTTCGGTGTTTGCCGGTATTGCACGTGCGTACTGTGAGTATACTTATTACAATAAGTGTCCGCGTTACACAGTCCATATTTTACGTTGTCGAGCTGTGTGTATGTGTGTGCTAACGTGACACAAACAATGCTAAACAACATAATGTGAGTGTGTTATGATGCTAACCATTTCTTCGTAGGCTCAAGTGTGTGGTTGTGTCTCAAAATCCTATTAACAGTTCAGGAAGGATGTTTTATGAAATAGTGTTAACAATTGGTTTTATTTTTTGTGTTTCCACAGTCATTCATTTGCTATTTATTTAAATGTTTTTATCTCAACTGTGAGGTCCATCAACTTGAACTTTATTAAAAATAAAAACATCACCAACAGAAATAGCAGATCTATAAGGACACAACTTTGATGCTTTGTTTGTTAATAACTAACTTGCTCATCATTTAACTTTTTTTTTTCAATTTCCTTGCGGGAGTCATCCCAAAAGGATTAATAAAGAGAAGTCTACATCTAATTTTTACGATGATTATTGTACATTTTATATTAGTGTACACTCAATGTTTTTGATAGATTTGGAAACTTTTTTTATCTGTATATTCACTTTTTATTATTTTAAAAATGTTTTTGAACATAAACAAATCATCTTTGTGCGCATGTTGTGTACAGATATCGGACTACAAAGAGTGCTACAAAGAGTCAGTGTTTTGTCATCAGACAGGTGCCAATAGGTGAGTTTTGTGTGCTAATTTGAATTTTTAAAAAAGATTTTATCCCTGAATTATTCACAATGTTTAGATTTTTTTGCAGCAGATCAGGCTTAATCAAATTACTGATTTGTTGTCAACTGGTTGGTATAATCATTTCCCCCCCTCATTCAAAATTTTACACACATTAGAACTTTCTTTTAATATTTTTGAATAGCAAAAAGGGCAAAACAGGAATGAAATGGTTTAAACTTTAATTGAAAATATTTAAATTACAGGCTGAAGTTGGCCCAATGGAGTGGAAGTGCAAGTTGTGTTCTGCAACTTAAAATACCGTGGACAAATATTTTGGCACTATTCTGTACTGCATAGCCAATATTCAAGAGTGCCCCCCCCCCCCCCCTGCCATGTCTCTCTAACAGTTGCATTTGTTCTTTTCCGTCATTTGAAGCAATGACAGCTCATCTGTCAAGATCTCATAATGATTCATGTAGAGTAGATGCAAACTGTGTTTTTTTACATGTCCTTTGTGTAACTTCAAGCAGCCCTTTTCTGAGAAAATTCTATTTGGTCATTTGAGAAGTCATTTACAAAGTCCTGAGATGGTAGCATACCCATTTAAGAACTGTAATTACAGAACAAATAGCTACTCAGCGTTTAATGCACACAAAAGTAGAAAACATAGTGGTGATTCAGACTTTGGTGAATGTGTTGTATTGGCAGACGATGATAGTGCCCCAGATGTAGTTGCAGCAGAAAGTCTTGAGGAACCTGCTGAAAGTCACAGTGCAGGGTCTGTGGACACATTTTATCTTGATGAGGTAAACAGTCAGTGTGACACAAACACTTTAAGAGCCCAGTTGAACCATAACTTGGCATCATTATTCCTAAAGATGCAATCTTGAGGGGCTGAACTCATTCTGGTATCATACTCAGCAGATGGTCCAGACCTCACTGACACTCCGGTGGCTCTCCTGATAGTCGTCACGGATGACACTACTTCCTTCAGCCTTGAGAGCATCTGTATTGTTGTGGAGGATGAAAATACTTGTGAGTGGTCCCACAAATCTGGCTGACTCATTTCTCCTGCTCTTTGGGTACGTCTATGCACAAGACCTACAGTTCCCAGAGAATCCTGAGCTTACATTCACATTTATCCAAAAAGTTGTGATGTGTCTTGAGGACAACAAATCACTGAAAGGGCGTCTATTGACGCTGAAGAATGATTTGTTCAATGAGTTAATCACTCAGAATGGACTATTTGTTGAGCTGAGTATTGGGAAAGGTTTTTGTTTCCCTCCTCTTGACAGATGTAATAATTTGCCTCTTCTACCCCATTGATTGTTAATAGATAAATATCACAACCTTGACATATTGCCCAGCCCAAGTTTTTGTACTGAATAATTTGTGGGAAACAGGACAGGATATCGAGTTGTAGTCGGGGTTTAGAGGGATTGCAGTTCGGTGGGCTCAGGATCTCATCGCTGCTTTTTGCAGATGATGTGGTCCTGATGTTTGAAGGTCTGTGACCTTCAGCACTCACTGGATCGGTTAGCAGCCGAGTGTGAAGCGGCTGGGATGACGATCAGCACCTCTAAATCTGAGGCCATGGTTATCAGCAGGAAACCGATGGAGTGCTTTCTTCAGGTAGGGAGTGAGTCCTTACCCCAAGTGAAGGAGTTTAAATACCTTGAGGTCTTGTTCGCGAGTGAGGGGACAATGGAGCGTGAGATTGGTTGGAGAATCGGAGCAGCGAGTTCGCACCTTTGTGACAAAAAGGGAGCTGAGCCAGAAGGCAAAGCTCTCGATCTACCGGTCAGTTTTTGTTCCTACCCTCACCTATGGTCATGAAGGCTGGGTCATGACCAAAAGAATGAGATCCCGGGTACAAGCGGCTGAAATGGGTTTCCTCAGGAGGCTGGCGTCTCCCTTAGAGATAGGGTGAGAAGCTCAGTAATCCGTGAGGAGCTCGGAGTAGAGCCGCTGCTCCTTCGCTTTGAAAGGAGCTAGTTGAGGTGGTTCGGGCATCTGGTAAGGATGCCTCCTGAGGAGCTCACCAGGGAGGTGTTCCAGGCACGTCCAGCTGGGAGGAGGCCTCGGGAAAGACCCAGGACTAGGTGGAGGGATAATATATCCAACCTGGCTTTAGGATCCCCCAGTCGGAGCTAGTTGATGTGGCTCGGGAAAGCGACGTTTGGGGTCCTCTACTGGAACTGCTACCCCCACGACCTGATACCGGATAAGCGGATGAAGATGAATGGAATTTGTGGGAAACGACTGTTCAAGTCATGCACTCATGTTTAATGTTCTGTTGCCTAATACCTACCAAGATGCACTACTGTGATGTTGCCAGTTAAAGTACGGCACAGTAGAAACCAGTACTTTATTTGAATGTTTAAAATGTGTAAATTTAGTTTTAGCCTTCAAGGTACAGTAAGTGCTGCAACTGTTTTTAAACAGTGGTAAATGGCTCTACATTCTAACAGTTGCCATTGCTGTTGAGGATGAATTACTTAGAATCTTATTGAATTTTGTCATTAATCCTTTGAGTTTTTATCATGATGTTTACTTCAGTGCCCAAACATTCGAGCCCCACTGTATACTGTATATATCTCAGAATATCACAATATGTTTACAATCACAATAATATCGTATCGTGGGGCCTCTGGTGATTCCCACTTCTACTAAAAGGTATTATATTTGGTACCCAGTCCTAGTATCGAGTAAATCAATGACTTTAGAACTTTATATTTTATAATGATAGTAATAGAAAAACTTCAGTGCCAGTGTTCAATTTTTGAGTGTGAAAGATGAATAGATAACATGCCGCAGTAGAGATCTCTTGATTGTCTTTTGATTGTGACATTATCTCTAAAAGCTCTGGTTCTTAGCTCTCACCGAGGAATTAGGTGACAATAACTTGAGTCAGACAGGCGAATGCCTGAATATGAGTTTTGTCAGAATGAACTGACAACCAGACATAATATCTATCATTATTATCTTCGCCTGCATCTTCTGCTCTGTACCTATCCATCTCTCTAAAGCAGATTGATCTCTCTGGCATTAAGCTACCGGAAAATTCAATCCGAAATACACACATGAACAGAAAGTTGGTAGTGACTTTCCTTTATTGTAAAAGGTTTTTGGACTAAAGGGTAACTTTGTTTTTTCAACCTGGAACCTATTTTTCAATGCTTTGGCATTAATGTGACTAATGGGAACAACGGTCTTTAAAATTGGTCCAGTATTAAGTAAGATCACTTCTGAGCAAACAAGCTACAATGCAAGTTATTGGACAATTATCCACCTTCAATTTACGTCCACTTAATGTGCTTGTTTTTCCCTTAACATGCTCAAATTATTATTCTACTATAATATTTCTGAAGTCCATTTTTTAGTCACTATTCCATTTTCTTTGTTGTTATTGTCACTGTGGATCACACCCCCAACCGGCACCGTCAGACTCCGCCTACCAAGAGACTGGGTCTGACCAAGGTTTCTTCCTAAAAGTTTTTCCTCGCCACTGCACATGGTCGCACTGTTCCACCATGCTTGCTCTTGGGGGAATTACTAGAATTGTTGGAGCTTTATAAATTATAGAGTGTGGTCTAGACCTACTCTATCTGTAAAGTGTCTCGAGATAACTGTTGTTATGATTTGATACTATGAATACAATTTAATTAAAATTGAAGACATGGGGTTCCGGTTATGGCACGCAACTGAGCGGACGTGTGGGGCTATGCTCCGGCGGACTTAATATATTTCTACCTTTAATATCTAGCTAAATTGAGCTATTTGTGACCCAAAATATTTGATAGCCCTACTATACACCGAACACAATGTCAAAAAGTCGAGGGAAAGGCCGACCTAAAGACGACAAAAAGACAGACTTTGAAACTTTGTACGAGGATGACGGGGAACCTCAGGCAACGAGCGAGATGCTAACTCAAGAGGAGGCTAGCCGCAATGAGAACCAGATCTTAACAGCCATACAATCCCTAAGGAACGACTTCTCCACACAGCTACATGAAGTAGTTTCATCCAACGGAGAGATAAAGGAAGCCATAGGGACATTTTCTGAAAGACTCACAGAAGCAGAAACCCGCATTAGCACGGCGGAGGACCAGCTAACTTCGCTAACGACCCTGGCCGACACCACGCGGAAAAAAGTCCAGAAACTTACCTCGAAGATTGAAGAGTTGGAAAACCGTCAACGCCGTTCCAACCTGAGACTGGTTGGATTACCCGAAGGGTCGGAGAATGGAGATGCGTGTGCATTCCTAACAACATGGCTACCCAAGGTCCTTAGCATGGAAACAGCAGGACAACCGCTAACCATCGAGCAAGCCTACAGAATGGGGAAAATGCCACAGCTAACACATGTTCAGCGGGGTTCGGATGGACCACGGCCACGGGTTCTCATGGTGAAATTCCTGACATATCGAGACAGAGACAGAGTTATGAAGGCAGCGCGTTTGAAAGGTGAAATCATAGTTGAGCGGAGCCGTGTCATGTTTTTCCCTGATCTCTCCGCTGAAGTCCAAAGTCAAAAGAAACTTTTTGACGGAGTGAAACAAAACTTGCGCCAAATGCATAAGGAGTATGGATTTATGTTTCCTGCTAAATTGCGAATTCTACACAACAAGACCTGGCACTACTTCACCTCCGCAGCTCAAGCTGAAGAATTCATCCAACAGATTAAGAAGAAGATAAACATCAATCAAAACGCACCTCAAGGGTCATCAGCTGAAGAGCGGCAAGTAGACATATCAGAGAACTCTGACTAAGTGGCAAATAGGCCGCTCTGCGTTGCTCTCTCAGGGACTGTTATAAACTTTAACTGAAGGAGAGTTTAAATTATGAATGGCATAGTCACTTTGTCTGGACTACTGTCCACCTATGTAGGCTACTGTAACTAACTAAAGATTCTAACCACACTGGGTCACAAACCAACATTATATTCTTCATTTTCCATCCGCATTACATACATTTGTCGGAACATACCCGACCTAATGTAGCTTATTTTATTCTTATTTTTACTGGTTGCTATACTGCTCCTCAAGAGGATCAGACTTCAGCCTAATCGGGATCTGGTCAATGGGAGGGGAGATATGCGTGGTTATCCGCACAAGGTCTAGGTTAGGCCTATTTTGTTATTGCCTCATTTACGAGAGGCCGTTAATTCCTGTTCTGCTCTGTTTGTTTGTTCTGAAGGCACACTGTTCATTTTACTACAAGGCATGGTTAAAAAGGTGGTAGCAAATGAGCTTATTTTACTGACTTCATGAGTGGTGACATTAAAATAAATATTATCTCATGGAACGTTAGGGGACTTAGGAAGATAGTGAAATTAAAACAGGTAATATCTAGGTTGAAACAACTAAAAACACAGATAGCTTTTATTCAAGAGACTCATCTACTTGCCACTGAATACGCACCTTTAAAAAGGAGGTGGCCAGGTCAGGTCATATTTTCCTCATTTTCCTCTCAAGCAAGGGGGGTAGCAATACTCGTACACTCATCTGTTCCACTACGGGTTTATAATACCATACAAGACTCAGCAGGGAGATTCGTTATCATCCAAGGCTCTTTACTAAACCAAGATATCAATTTAGTTTGTTTATATGGTCCTAACAGTGATGATACACAATTTTATAACAACATGTTCTTAACTTTATCAACATTACATGGTCATATTTGTATGGCAGGAGACTTCAACTGTACTCTCAACCCAACACTGGATAAGTCATCAGGTGTGGACACCTCCCATATGCAGTGTAGGAAGATAATACAACACTTTATGGGGGAGTTAAATCTTTGTGATATATGGAGACATAGGAACCCTTCCAGACGGGAGTATTCATGTCACTCTGCTACCCATAACTCTTACTCCCGCATAGACTATTTCCTAGTTTCCAAGCATATGATACCCAATATAAGTGACACAGTGTATCAGGGTATTGTCATCTCGGATCATGCTTTACTACTTGTCAATTATATTGTTGAGGCAGCTACTAAGGGTCCAACCATATGGCGATTAAGCCCGCGATGGCTACATGATAATGAGTTCTTCAAATTTGTTGGGTCCAATATTGATGTCTATTTTGAAGTGAACACTACTCAAACATCAGCATCTACAAGGTGGGAGGCATTCAAGGCCTATATACGAGGACAAATGATCAGCTATACAAGCAGCATCTCTAACAAACAGCACCTAAGACTGATAGAGTTGGAAAAAGATATTAAAGAACTTGAGACGGAAATTAATCTTAATGATACGAAAGAGACTAGACAGAAACTGGCCATTCTAAGAGCACAATATAATGAATTATCCGCAAATAAAGCATTATATAGTATAATGAAATTAAAACAGACATTTTATGACCAAGGAGAGAAGGCAGGGAAACTTTTGGCCTGGCGCTTAAAATCAATGCAGAATGAAAGATCAATTTTAGAAATTGAGTCAGAAGAAGGGAAAACAATTACTAATCCTCAAGAAATTAATAGTTCTTTCCAGTCATTCTATTCTAAATTGTATACGTCAGAAAGTCCAGCCACATCTTACACGCTCCACAGCTTTCTAGATCAGATAGAAATACCGGTCTTATCAATCAATGCAAAAAAAGAGCTTAACTCCCCAATTGTAGAGTCTGAGCTGTCAGAGGCCATAGACAGTATGAAAGGAGGAAAAGCACCAGGACCTGACGGTATTCCTATTGAAATATATAAAAAGTTTAAGGACGCGCTGTTGATTCCTTTATTGAACATGTGTGAAGAATCACTTGAAAAGGGTGAGCTGCCATTATCATTACGGAACGCACTCATAACTTTAATATTAAAGCCAGAAAACCCCTCTACAAAGTGTGAATCCTATCGTCCCATTTCTTTAATCAACAATGACGTGAAAATAATAGCAAAGGTTCTTGCCAGAAGGTTAGAAAAACACTTGTCATCTATTGTTACTCTAGATCAAAATGGTTTTATTAAAGAAAGACAAGGCTCTCACAATATTCGTAGGCTGTTGAACATTATTTATGCAAAGAAAGAAACACCTGATATGGCTGTTATTGGACTAGATGCAGAAAAAGCCTTTGATAGGGTCGAGCATGAATACCTGTGGGAAGTGCTTAACCGTTTTGGAATAGGCAGCTACTTCCTTAGTTGGATTAAAGTTTTATATCATGACTCAAAGGCTTCAGTAATGACCAACCATAGGGTTTCGGAACAGTTCTCTCTTTCCAGAGGTACAAGACAGGGATGCCCTTTGTCCCCACTTCTTTTTATCCTGGCCATCGAACCCTTAGCAATTGCGATTAGAAGCAACAGTGAGATATTGGGTATCAAAATTAATAATATTGAAAACAAAATAGGATTATTTGCTGATGATATAGTTCTGTTTCTGACGGACTTAAAAAAATCTATTCCTACTCTATTACAATTAATAGGAACGTATGGCAGCTTCTCAGGTTATAAGGTCAATGCCTCCAAGTCTACAATCCTTTTTCTGAAAAGATCTGAGAGACTGAGTCCTCCACTATGTACACCTTTTAGGAACATTGTGGATAGCTTTACATACCTTGGTGTTAAAATCACACCTTTAATAGAATCCATAGTATCTACTAATTATAACCCTGTGGTTGAGTCAGTAGTAGAATCTATTAACAGATGGAAATCTTTACCACTCTCTATGATTGGGCGTATCAATGTTCTGAAGATGAATGTTCTTCCTAAGTTCCTGTATCTTTTTCAAACCATTCCACTTGCTCCCCCTTCTAATTTCTTTGTTAAAATGAAACAACTTTTTCGTAATTACATTTGGAATGGTGGACGCTCAAGATTGCGTATGACCCTGTTGTACTTACCATACGACAGAGGTGGGTTAAAACTCCCTTTCCTTCAGGGATACTATTGGGCGGCCCAACTAAGAGCAGCCACATGTTGGTTTGAACACCAATCTCCCCTGCACTGGATAAGGATAGAGGAAACAACAACCTCTAAAATCCCCTTACACCTCTACCTTTATTCAGCAAACTTATCCACTCTGAAAAAACACACTGCAAACCCCTTTGTTAGAAACACACTGATAGTATGGCATGAGATGTTGAGTTATCTTGGGGAAAATGCTCCTTTATCCCAATTCTCACCTATTTGGGGGAACAGAAACTTCACACCAGGTACTAATGACCTTGGTTTTAAGCTATGGGCAGACAGAGGTATAGGTAAAATTTCAGATCTGTTTGAGAATGATATTCTCTTAAATTTTAATGACATTAAGCAAAAGTTTGATATTGGCTCTAAACATTTTTCAAGTATCTACAGATAAGGAGCTTCTTAATAAAGACACAGAACTCTGTAAATCTCCCCGGTCTAAACTCTCTAGAAAATACAGCCTTGAACCATCACGGAGCAGCTGGACTAATCTCCAAATTCTATCAGATCATCATAGCTGCATCAAGAGAATCCTCAGAGGATAAAAGACTAGCATGGTGTTCAGACCTTACGGAAGGAATCACTGTAGAGGAATGGCAGGATATATGTTTCCAGTGCCAAGTACAAACAATAAATACAAGATTCAAACTCCTCCAGTATAAATGGGTGATGAGAACATACGTTACCCCAGAACTACTGCATCGCATCCACCCTAATACACCGGATACTTGCATCAAGTGGGGTACACAGAGGGGTAGTTTATTCCACTGCCTCTGGGAATGCACCCTCATTCAAGAATTTTGGAAAGAGATCATTACAATTTTCCATCCATCCATCCATCTTCATCCGCTTATCCGGTATCGGGTCGCGGGGGCAGCAGCTCCAGTAGGGGACCCCAAACTTCCCTTTCCCGAGCCACATCAACCAGCTCCGACTGGGGGATCCCGAGGCGTTCCCAGGCCAGGTTGGAGATATAATCTCTCCCTCTAGTCCTGGGTCTTCCCCGAGGCCTCCTCCCAGCTGGACGTGCCTGGAACACCTCCCTAGGGAGGCGCCCTGGAGGCATCCTTAGCAGATGCCCGAACCACCTCAACTGGCTCCTTTCGGCGAAGGAGCAGCGGCTCTACTCCGAGCTCCTCTCGGATGACTGAGCTTCTCACCCTATCTCTAAGGGAGACGCCAGCCACCCTCCTGAGGAAACCCATTTCGGCCGCTTGTACCCTGGACCTCGTTCTTTCGGTCATGACCCAGCCTTCATGACCATAGGTGAGGGTAGGAACGAAAATTGCCCGGTAGATCGAAAGCTTATTACAATTTTATCTATGTTTATTAATGAACAACTTCCACTATGTCCGAAACTTTGTATTTTTGGATGTCTCCCAGCAAGCTGTACACTAAACAATAGCAGAAAGAATCTGGTAACATTTTGTCTTCTTGTAGCTAAACATAAAATTGCATTGTCATGGAAATCTGTTCACAGACCAACGAAGCAAAGCTGGGTCGAAGGGCTACTACAATGCCTTGCCCTAGAGAAACTTACCTATGTTGTTAAAGGGAAACATAATACTTTTGTAAAGATTTGGGGCTCATTTATGCAATTTCTGGGGGGCAGGGATTTTATTGCGACTTTGTAGTCTACCAGTTTCCTTTATTATTCTTAATTTAATCTCAATAAGGTCACTGATCATATTTTGGAAGGTGGGAGCATTTTGCACACAGAGTATTCATCTGTGCATGTACTTGTTTGTCGCTCCTTAATATTACTCTTTATTTTTGTTTATTTGTCTTAATTGCCACGATGGGAGTCAATGTGTTACCCTACCAGTAAAACATACCACTAACATATCTACATTTTGAATATTGACAAATGCCTATTTGTACTTATTGATGTGCCTTGTTTTGTTTTACTGTCTTGTATTGTTGAAATGTAATGTAATTTAAAAACTCAATAAAAACATTTGTCCAAAAAAAAAAAAAATTGAAGACATTATGGAACAGAATCTCTACAAAACAGTAGTTTATCATTGTAAAACACACTTAATTTAAAATCAACAGAAACAAAAGAAAATTATCAAAATCTGTCTTGTTTCATCTTTTCACAGTTCTAACTATCATCACTCTGGTTTGGTTGAAATTAGACCCTAATTCACTCCTTTTAGTGGAAATATGTTGGCTCTAAAGTATTGCTCAATTAAATGCCGCCTGTTGCATTTAACGATTTCTGGGTTGTTGCTGGTTTAACAAAAAGGATTTTACTCTTGATCCTTTATAGTGACACTTTCAATAACAATCATAGCCTGTCAGTGACAAAAATACAACTTTTATTGGATGAAAGTTGTAGATGCACATTTGCCCTATATGATTACATTCCAGCCGTGGCTGCTCGCTCAGGTCTGGACCAATTTAAAAGATTCTTGTGCACAATAGCCACTTCGACACCAATGCATGAGAAAATATGGCCAGGTAGAAAAAGAAACAAAATTACCCTTTAAGGATTGAGAGACGTTTTACAGTTGACGCATCCAAGCGTGCGCTCACTAATGGGACGTCAAAATGACTTAGATCCTGCGAGTGAAAAATAAATTGTTGAAAAAAAATCGACTTTTTTCCAGCGGTGCGCAACAATACAGAAATAGGAAGCCTGAATGAGGACTCTCAGAGTGACTGCAAGTCTCTCTTGTGGGTTAAGATGAGTTATTTTATGGTGAATGAAAGGCTTGACCCAACCAAGTAGGTCATTGAATCAAATTGAAGCATTGACGGCAATGCTGCTGCCTGTTCTGCCGTTGTTCTCTACCTCACGCACCACGCGCGAGTATAAACAGTTACTGCGCTCCTATTATGTCACATTTGTACACGCCAGCTCTGCTGCAGCTACTGTAAAACGCTCTTCATCGAAAATAAAACAAATGCTCTTATGCAAAGTATCATTGAGAGTTGTGAGATTTTCATTGTGATGACGTTCACTATTTTGTAAGGACAGAGATGTTCTAAAACTAATTGTGATGGCCTAGGACTATAGCAAATGTTTGATTCCAGTATTGTAATCGAACCCAGTTGCTTTTCCAGTGTGTTAATTGTCAAATAAAATAAAAATGTCCAATGAAAGTAGCAGCTCTTAATGTTTCATTGCAGGTTTTTGCAGGATCATCAATAAAATATAGTATATTTCATATATTTATATATAGTATTAACGTTTAAATCCTTTTGGAGGGATCAATGAACAAGACAACACAATGACATGATGCTCCATCGTACAAGACAAAATTGGGCTACTTCATTTCATGGTGGGGGACGGGCCAATATCTCGCCTATAATTCAGTCCAAGACAGAAGACAATAAAAGCCGTTCCCAAGGGTTGAAGCTCGAGAAGGTGGGGGGGGCCTTGATGGATAATAATTTTGCAATCACAAAGCCTGCTTAAATGTCAGAAGGGAAGGGCGCAATAGTCTGATTAATAACAGGAGCGTGATGTGTACATGCAAAACACAAATGGAAGATACAAGTAGCAAGAAGCAGTTGAAAGCGATGTGAGCCAGTTAGACTGGCTAAGAAGACTTTTATTTATGCTAACTTTACTAAAGCATTTTTTGCTGCGAGAGAGGATTCTAAACACATATCTCACACATGGGGAGTTTTCCAGAGCAGCTCTACTGAAGCAGCAAGGTGCTCAGTGCTCCGTGATGCAATTTTCAGCAGCAGTTGATGAGAAAGTGGAGAGCTCCTTGGGGTCACTTGGCAAAGTGGTGTTTGCCTGGCAAGGTGAGCCACATGTTACCAAGTCTCCTAGTAAGGCTCTTACTGCTCTACCATGAGTCCTAACATCTGCGCAGGTGTTGAGGAGTCAGACTTTACTCTCCAATCTGTCAGACAGTGTAGTCTGAATCAACGGAAGTACATTTCCAGCTTAAAGTTTGGCTGTGCTACCTCCACTTCTGCTCTCTGTGGGCATAGACGTAAACTGTGGGGGCGGGGGTCAGGAACAGCCCCATTTGAGGGTTGCCCCCCCAATACAATCATTAAAAAACATGCTTTGTATTGTAAATAATGTAATATTATATAATTAAGACACTTTCTCAGACAAAATCCGGGGACATAAACAGCTCAGATGCGTAAATATCTCCAAAACAGGTCAAGTTTTTGTCTTTGTAAAATTTAAAACAAGGACACTGCCCCTAGATCATCAGACGTCACGACCAAACATTAGCGATTGGTTATGGCAGATCCAAAGTGGCAGAGTTTATTGTTGTTGCCGTTTGTAGACCCTGGGCTGTCTACAGAGAGCTCGTGTTCTGAGAACAGGCAGCTCACGGATAGTGAGGAGATGTTTGCTGTTTGTGACAAAAAATGTTGTAGCCTAAAACACACGTGACATCGCTTAGAGCACCTTTAACATTTAAATACATCAATCTGGTGGCCTGGTCCTACCAGACTCTGGCCCATTAGCCTGGTCCTACCAGACTCTAGTACATCAGCCCGGTCCTAGCAGACTCTTGTACATTAGCCAGTCAAAACAGGACAAACAGAAACATACACCATCAGCAGGATAATACACGATCCAAACAGAAACATAGACAATCCCCAGAATGATACGCAATCACAACAATCAATATCCAAAACAGGAAACGGCAACATAAATGTAACAACAGATCATAATTACCTACCACTGCTCACCTGTGACTCCCCATATGTAACCTCAGGGATTGTTGTAATTAAAATAGAATAGAATAGAAAAGAATTCCTTTATTGTCATTGTATCATTAAAAACTTCAAATCCAGAGTGCTACTCCTGTAAGGTGCCGCTAGTTTAACATAACAAAAAAAATCTCGCCACACATTCATTCAAACATTCCACACGGCAATAAACAGATAAATAAGGTAATGTAATGGGAAAATTACATTTAAGCATGATTTCATATATATATTCTTCATTCATTCTTCATTTATTCCTGTGTGTGTTTCCCCTACATGTAGGAAATAAGGTTGACTAAATTTACACTTGAAGGTTGGAGTCTCTAAGTCTGGTGACCAGTTGTTGTCACATTCTGTCCATTGGCAGCTGAGATGAACTGCCATTGGAGATTTTTAGGAATGAGACACAGAAGGAGTAAGACATCAAAAGGGACTCCAAAGTGTCTATGTGTTTGGATTGTTTTCTATGATTAAGCTTGTCTCCAAAAAAGGTGCTCCCACACCTTGGGGATAGCATATAAGCTGAGGGTTTTCTTCACTTCTTTGTAGACACTTCCACATTGCACTGGTGTACTCTGTGAAACTGTTTTCCTCATACTTGCAAGTATAATAAATATATACCAAAACCAAACTTGGTTCATTCTCAACTGTCTTTATTTGTTTCACTCAGTCTCTTTTGAAAAACTCCTGCTGTGAAGAAACTTCCACCACAGTAATTAAAAACTGCATTGAGAAAATTACACATTGTGCAGTGACGTAAGGACAACAACATTCAAAAAAACCTACCACACCTACACACAGCACAGATCTAAATTGGCTACAACACTCATAATGACAGATTCCTAGATCCATACATACATGACAATCTGTCATCATCCAACACATCTACACTAGAGAACTCTCATCTTGACATCAAAGGCTGGATGCCAGCTGACGTTCTATATCCATCTGACCTGCTTATCAGCACTTTGAATGTTATTTTCTGTTACATGGACCACCAGCCTTTTGAAGATTTTGTATCAAGCCTTGGCATTTAACCTCACTACTTCAGTTTTTAAATATCTCGGGGGATCTAAAATGATGACAGTTAATGTGCTGAATCATCGGGAAGCCTGTTAAAAATGAACTTCCTTTAGTCCCCTAGTTATCCACAGAACAACGTAACAATAAAGGGTAATGTTCCAAAAATATGAAGAAATTCCAGCACTGGATCATTCACTCACTCCAGCTTGTAGTCACTCCACTTGTCTCATGCAGTGCTGCTCTTGATTTTTTTAATGGGCGCCCACTGCCTTTTAAAAGCCTTTTTGGCAGCTGATTGGCTTGGTAATCTGAAGGCCAGTTTGACAAGCACGGGATGATTGTTCTCCCCTGATAGCTCCCCCCAAATGTACCAATGTATCCTCTTAAGGATGATTTATGCTTCCGCGTTAAATCCACACCGTGGCTACATTTGTAGTTACCCGGAGGCACGGACCCTTCGCCGTAGGCTGACATGCACCTTTTGAAAAATGTACAGTAACTACAAGTTGCGGCGATGCATGTAGCTTGGCTGTGGCTCTGTAGCGTTGTATTTACCCCTACTTATCATGGTTCCCTGTCTCTTTAAACAACATGAAATCAAAAAAGAATCAAGAAGAACTTTTCCTGTTACAAATTTCCAAACATGGTCATAAGGAAGACACTTTGTTTCTCCCACTATGCCTCTAGAGTTGGTACTCGTTCTGAAGCTAATCACTACTGATGGCCAAATGAAGTTTCGTGAACCAGTGTCTTTATTTTCTGAGCCCACCAGATGGAGCTCTTGGTTTTAAGAGAAGGGCCTAAGGCATTGCAATTCAGTAGTGATGGTCAAATGAAGCTTTGCAAACCACTGTCTTTATTTTCTGAACTCACTAGATGGCGCTCTCTAAGAAAAAACAGAGATTTCTTTCTGTTTGTTGAACAGAGAACACAATCTAGTGGTTCAGAAAATAAAGACACTGGTTCGAAGCTTCATTTGGCCATCACTACTAATCAGCATCACTCTCTCACTCTCTCTACCACACACTCCCCACGCACACACATACCAGCCCTGTTATTCTCTTAAGAGATCAACGCACACACCAAGCACAAGTATAAGCTTCAGGCCACTTACTTAGACTACGGCAAAAGTTCTGCGTGGAGTCTCCGCAGAACCATAAATCACGCTTAAGTCTGGCTCATATTTGATTATATTCTGGGGAAAGTTCCACCTCTGGAATCAAAGAGCATTGGAAAATGTAACACACCAAGCAAGCAACGAGAACGAGAGATGCATATTATTTTCCCTTCTGTCAAGCAACCCAGAAATGCTTCAATTAATCCTGCATGTAGCGCAGTGTAATAATTAAATCTCACAAATTTTAACTCAGAGCACATTCAAAGTATGACACATTGACACATTTTATGAAGGGAGATGAGAGTGCCATCAGCTGGAATACAATGCATTTTCCTGAAGCATTGGGAGGCTGGGAGTAATTAAACCAAGTAGGATTATACATTACACATAAATCTCTGACCTCTGACTCTGCATTCGTTTAAAAGTGTGAAATGGTTAGATAATGATTGTTCAAAGTCAAATGCCAAACAACAACAACACAGAACAGCCTAATGATCTTAAAAATATGTATAAAACATATTGTCCTTGACCAACAAATGCAATATGTGAACTGTCCAGCTGCCTCAGCTGTTCAAAAACAAGCTAAATTGCACTATACACTATAACACTATATCAACCTGCTCTGGCTGCAGATTGAACATGATGAACATGAAAATGATTTGCATGCACAAACAATTAAAAATACATGAATGTCACCTATGATTAAAGCGCCCATGTTATAATTATTTTCAGGTTAGGTTAATCTGAAAAAGGGTCATTAATCTTTTTCAGAAGGGTATTTCTTCTTTTTCAGAAGGGTATTTCCACTTTTTCAGTAGGGTAGTTACACTTTTTCAGAAGGGTAGTTACCCTTTCTCAGAAGAATAGTTACCCTTTTTCAGAACGGTATGATTAGTTACTCTTTTTCAGAAGGGTAGTTACTCCTTTTCAAAAGGGTAGTTACCCTTTTTCATTCGTCACCCTTCTGAAAAAGGGTAACTACCCTTTTGAAAAAGAGTAACTACAAACAAGTAAAAATACATGAATGTCACCCATGATCAAAGCGCCCATATTATGCTTATTTTCAGGTTCATAATTGTATTTTGAGGTTGTGCCAGAATAGGTTGAAATGGTTTCAGTTTCCCTTTTTCAAAAGGGTAGTTACTCTTTTTCAGAAGGGTAACGAATGATTAGTTACTCTTTTTCAGAAGGGTAGTTACATGTTTTCAAGTTCAAGTTACTTGTTTTCTAACTACCCTTTAACAGTATCTCACTCAAAACAGCATGGATAGTTTTTTTTTTGGCACATTTGTATGCGTGTGGAAGCACCAGAGACAAAAAACAACCCACCAAATTAAGGAGATGTGTGAAGACAGCATACATTGTGAATCTAAAGTTATTTGGGGAGCTAAAGAGATTAAGCTATTAGGCTAACTGAAATAAAACCATGCCAATGTCTAGGTATGGTGAAGGGTATGTGACAGGGGTGGGGGAAAAAATCGATACAGCACAGTATCGCGATATTTCCCGTGGCAATACTATATTGATACACAGATGCCAAGTATCGATCTTTTATTATTTAAACTGCACATGAGAATTTAACTTTTTGGTAGCGGAATAATCAAATCAATTGCTTATTCAGTCCACCAGATGACGCAGTTTGTTTTCTGGTGAGGTCAGCAGGGTGAAGGTCAGCGTGCAGGAGGATGTAGATTAAATAAACATGGCAGCATCAGAGAAAGAAATCAGAAATGCACCGTCTGCGTTTAAATCAAGTGTTTGGAACTTTTTTTGGATTTTTTAACAAGGAGAGGACAACTGAGATGGATATGAGACATGCAAATTGCAAGTGTCGTATGCAAATAAAGTACCCAGGGAATACCACCAACATGCGGGCTCATCTCACACGCCATTATCCAGAGATAGAGTTAGCCGAGGACGGCAAAGCTAATGCTAAACCAGCTCTGCCGAAAAACCAACCAACACTGCTACCTCCCAATTCAGAGCGAGCAAAGAAAATAACTCGAGCCATCGCCTACTTCATGTGCAAAGACCTGCGTCCATACAACGTTGTGGAAAATGAAAATTTTGTCACTTGCTAAAAACACTGGAACTTAGGTACGTAACTCCGTTGCGCCGCTTTTCCACGGATACAGCCGTGCCCAAGCTCTACAGAGAAGTTAAGCTTAAAGTTCAGGAAAGTTTAAAAACAGCAGAACGTGTTGCATTGACTTGTGATGCATGGACGTCACGGGTAGTGGATTCTTATGTGACTATTACAGCTCATTATCTCACAGAAGACTGTCAACTGCTGTCTCACCTTCTCCAAACTAGAGAAGTACACGAAAGTCACACCGGGGCAAACATAGCTCACCTTCTGCAAAACACAGCGCGAGAATGGGGGATTGCAGACAAAAACCTGGTGGTTGTGACCGACAACGCTTCTAAAATGGCCGTTGCCGTTCAGTTAGCGGGACACCTCCACGTCAAGTGTTTTGCGCCGGGCCTTAAATCTGCCAACAGTGGCCAGGCTCATGCGGAGAGTACGGCGAATAACCAGCTTTTTCAACAGAAGCACGGTGGCACACCACGCATTGGAGAAAAAACAGATAATGTTACAGCTCCCGACCCATGAATTGAAGACTGATGTCAGCAAGAGCTGGAACAGTGCTTATGAAATGCTACTGCTGTTTCTTGAACAGCAGCCTGCCGTTTGTGCAGTGCGGTTGTCTCCAGAAGTAAGAAAGAGTATCACAGATGTCTTCACATTAAATGAGTCTGATATTGGGAACGCTGAAGAAGTTGTGCGGGCATTGAAGTCGATGCAAGTGGCGACCACTGTGATGTCTAATCAAACATTTAAATAAGAAGCAGAATACTTTTTAACCCACATGTCACTCTCTACTATGTCAGTAATATCAGTAAAGATTAAAAAAATAGAAATAAAGACAATTAACTATAAATTACCAAAGATAAACAACTTTTTCCATCCATCCATCCATCTTCATCCGCTTATCCGGTATCGGGTCGCGGGGGCAGCAGCTCCAGTAGGGGACCCCAAACTTCCCTTTCCCGAGCCACATCAACCAGCTCCGACTGGGGGATCCCGAGGCGTTCCCAGGCCAGGTTGGAGATATAATCTCTCCACCTAGTCCTGGGTCTTCCCCGAGGCCTCCTCCCAGCTGGACGTGCCTGGAACACCTCCCTAGGGAGGCGCCCTGGAGGCATCCTTACCAGATGCCCGAACCACCTCAACTTTTTCTGCATACTTAATTAAATATATAGTACATATTTATTCTCTCCTTCTCTGTGTGTGTGTGTGTGTGTGTGTGTGTGTGTGTGTGTGTGTGTGTGTGTGTGTGTGTGTGTGTGTGTGTGTGTGTGTGTGGCGAAGATGGCGCTCCTGAGAGGGCGACGTCGCGAAGTACTCAGAGTCAAATTGTTTGTTTGTTTATTTCTTGTTATTTTTCGTTACACTACGGTAATAGAAGGGTCAGTAAATGTTTTTTACGACCGGGCGGCTCTGCTAAGCCTAAGAGAGTGCAGTCGTTTTGGATTCCTAGACACTAGCACGCTTAGCCTCTATCCTGAGCTAGCGAGAGATGGGGATAAGACGCCAGGCCGAGACAACAATAGGCCCAAGCGGAGACGCGGCAGACGGGGTGGTGCCTACCGACGACTTCGGCGCTTGGTTAGCAGTGGGAAATTAGCCCTCCCGGTCATATTGTTTGCTAACGTCCAGTCTCTGCTAAACAAGATGGACGAGCTTCGGGCTGGGATTTCCATGCAAAGGGACTTACAGGATTGCTCCATGCTGTGCTTCTGTGAAACATGGCTGGGGGAAAGGACACCTGACGAGGCGATAACACCAGACGGCTACACGGCCTTTAGGGAGGACCGAAGTGCAGTGGAAAGCGGTAAAACTCGCGGCGGAGGAACGGCCGTCCTCGTCAAACAGACATGGTGTACCGACTGTAAGCTTATCTCTAAATCTTGCTCTGAGAATGTGGAGTTTCTAACTTTGAAGCTACGGCCGTTTTATTTACCCAGAGAACTGCAATGTATCATTGTGAGTGTTGTGTACATTCCCCCCTCCGCCAAAGAAGAGGTTGCACTTAGTGAGCTACATGATATGATCAATGAGCATGAAAATAATTATCCCGATGCTGCTTTCATCATTCTGGGAGATTTTAATCACTGCAACCTCAAGAAGAACCTACCAAAACTGTATCAGTTTGTGACCTTTCCGACTAGAGGAAATAAGATATTGGATCACTGTTACAGCAACATCAGAAATGCCTTTATAGCTGAACCAAGACCCCATTTTGGCAAGTCTGACCATTTGGCAATTCGGCTTAAGCCCATATACATTAAAAGGTTTAAGGCACAACCGATTACAATAAAAACTGTTAACATCTGGACTGACAGTGCTCAGGCCAGCCTGCAGGGTTGCTTAGAGGCCACAGACTGGGATATATTTAAGGAGGCAACAGATGATATTCATGAATATACAGAGACTGTGAGTGACTACATCAGTTGGTGTACATCAATATGCGCACCTTCTAGAACTGTGCGTGTGTTTCCAAACCAGAAACCTTGGTTTAATGGAAATATAAGACAGAAGATTGGAAAAAGGCAGGAAGCCTTTAAGTCAGAAGATCTAGGGGAGTACAAGAAAGCCCGGTATGAGCTACAGAAATCCATCAGAGATGCAAAGAGGGCGTATTCCAAAAAATTGAAGGTTTTTATTTTGGCAACAACACGCGCAGTATGTGGCAGGAATTCAAGCTGTCACAAACTATAAGAAAACAGTACTACCCAAAGACCCACTGGATGCCACCCTCCCAGACAGCCTTAACTTTTTCTATACCAGGTTTGATAGAATGAATATAGACACCCCCTTAAAAGCCCGATGTAAACCCACGGACACTGCCTTCCAAGTGACACCCACACTGGTCTGGAAAGCTCTGAGGCAGGTAAACATCCACAAGGCCACTGGACCAGATGGCGTCCCTCCCAGAGTCTTGAAGGCATGTGCAGAACAACTTACTGGTGTGTACGTAGACATTTTCAATTTGTCTCTAAATCAAGCAGTAGTCCCCCGCATTTTTAAATCCTCCATTATTGTACCAGTTGCAAAAAACTCAAATCCATCTATCATGAATGATTTTAGGCCAGTAGCACTCACGTCAGTAGCCATGAAGTGCTTAGAAAAACTGGTTCTTGCGCACATCAATCACATAGTTCCGGGAGCGATTGACCCTTTCCAGTTCGCCTACCGTCCTAATCGTTCAGTGGATGACGCAGTGGCCACTGCTTTACACCATATCCTGCAACATTTGGACAGCAGAGGAACATATGTCAGAATGCTGTTTCTAGATTACAGTTCAGCTTTTAATACCATCCGCCCGGGTAGGCTGTTTGAGAAGCTGACAGACCTCGCGTCCCGACTCCCACCTGTAACTGGATCCTGGATTTCCTGATTGAAAGACCACAGGTGGTAAGGATGGGGAAGAGGGTGTCGCGGAGCTCATCACCAGCACAGGGTCACCACAAGGTTGTTGCCTTAGTTCTACTCTATTCAACCTGTATACATACGACTGTGTTCCCACCCAGGATAACACCCTCATTATTAAGTATGCAGATGATACTACTATCCTGGGTCTCATTAAGGGGCGAGTCGGGTTACAGGAGTGTGGTAAATGACATTTGTGTCTATGGTGAGTTGAACAACTTATGCCTTAACGCAGATAAGACAAGAGAAGTAATTATGGACTTCAGGAGAACCCCACCTCCCTTGCAGCCCCTTATCATCAAGGGGACTGAGGTGGAGAGGGCTGACAGCTATAAATTCCTGGGATTACAAGTAACATCGGATCTGAACTGGACTGCAACACTGTTGCCACAGTGAAGAAAGCCCAGCAGAGATTGTACTTCATCAGGCTGCTTAGGAAAGCTGGTCTGCACTGTCGCCCTCTCACCCATGTCTACAAAGGACTGATAGAGCATCCTCACCACAGGCATCACTGTGTGGTATGGAAACACCACCCAGACAGAGAGGAAGGCTCTGCAAAGAGTCGTAAAGACTGCAGAGAGGATTATTAGAACAGAACTCCCTCCATGGACACAATCTACACAAAGCGCTGCCAGAAAAAGCAGAGAGAATATTTAGGGATACATCACATCCAGGTCACCCCCTGCTCGTACATAAAAATTGTACATATAATCTCAGACACAAGCGTGCGGACAGCATTATTACAAAGAGAACACGGTTCTACAAGAGCTTCTTTCCAGCTGCGGTGAGACTTTTGGCCAAAACTAAATGAACTATGCTGCTTAGGGTCTGTGTAATTAAATACACATATGTGCAATATACCTGTGTATCTTCTTTATTATTTAATAATAGTTGTGCATTTTAATATTTTATAAGGGGCTGTTTTTAGGGCAATGGCAATATGCAATTATATTTTTTGGCAATTTTAGGAATGCAATTTATTTACTTTTATTTGTACTCTTTAATGGTTTTGTGTAATGTTACCTATTTATAATGTAAATTCTTTGTGTGTCTTTTTAAACTTGTTTTGACTTTCTGAGTATTAACCGCACAAGAGTTCCAATGTGTAAAAACACAAATGGCAAATAAAGTTCTTGATTCTTGATTCTTGTGTGTGGAAGAAATTAGACAGCAGACCATCTCTGAGCCAGAAGTCCAGGAGCATGAGGAGGAACCTGGCTATACTGAAGAGGAACCTGGACCAGCCAAGATGAGGAAGTCATGTGGGCTAACAGACTTACTTGGTCAGACTTATGGTGATGTTGGAGCCCCAACAAAATCAAAAAGCTACCAGTAGGTCAAATCACTGTCACTCACAGAAGATCCACTATGCTGGTGGAAATCACATGAGCGAGTCTATCCTTTCCTGGCCAAGATGGCAAAAAGATACCTTTGTATCCCAGGTACTAGTGTCTCAGCCGAAAGAGTCTTCTCAACGGCTGGAGACATTGTCACAGCACAAAGGAGCACTCTGAGCTCAGAGCATGTTGATCAGCTCTTTCTGAGCAAGAACGCTGACATTCCTTCACTGTCCAAATGTTTTTGAACTTTTGTTAGTACCAAGGTTGGCAGCAAACAGTAGCACATTTTGTTTACTTAAGAGTACATGTTGCATTTTATTTAATTTTAACATTTTATTTTAATGTAAGGCTACATGTTTTATTTTAAATTTAACAATTATTGCCTTTCTTATTCCCTAGGGGTTGAAGGGCTGAAGTTGCATTGTAAAAATATACCTGTAGTAGCACAGCAGTGCATAACTGTTTGTATTACAGTCTAGTCCACCTTAATTAAATGCAAGCAGTTCCGTTTGCCAGGTGTGTAACATTTATAACACATTCATAAAAGTGTTGGTTAGTTAGTCAGCTTGACAGTCACATTTTACAGCAATAAAATGAGATGAACACA